>JAGVSQ010000602.1:0-37029 GCA_022683975.1 Rhyacophila evoluta | reverse complement strand
AATACTCCACAAATGCAGGATTGGATGCACATTGGGTCGAGCCATTGTCTGACTATATTAAATATTTTTACGTAAGTAATAAATGCATGAATTTCAATCAATGTAGGAAGATTTTAATGCTTAAAACGCCTTTTCATTGTATTTCTTTATTATATAATGCAGTATTTCTCACCATTTTTGCTAAGACGCCTCACAAAAAAAAATCCGCGTCTTTCCACCTTTTAATTTAGATACATATACTCGTATATATTTTGGCGCTTCCCCTGGCAATAGTCCGTGTCTCCCTGATTGGAAACCACTGATATAATGAATCCTCATAATTATTTTATAGTATATTATTAATGGCATTAAAAATAATGTGTGTTTTATTATCTATGGCATCTTATAACGAAGCTTTTTTTGTTAGTAGATTTTAGACCACCGTGTGATGAGATGAGACAATAAATATAAGGTGGATGAACTTCTTCGGCGGGGCTTTGGTCTTGTATCCTCGCTGAGTTAGAGTCGGGACATGCAAATCATAAATTATTGCCGCTTAAATAAAACACAAAAAAACATACATAGATAATATAAAATATAACACCGCACAGTGGCGCTATAAAATGGCCGACAAGTCAGAACTTAAAACTCGCGCGGTGAATATAAAATGCCCCAGATTTGTACGGATTTAATATACCGTTATAATTTATGCGAGAGGGGCCCCAGGGATGATTTCGCGGGTTTCAGAGGTATTCTGCGGCCATTCCTCACTGCTAAAAATATATTTTTCTGATTATATTTAAGTATTATATCGAAATAATTCATTATATTTTTGATATACGTGATATTTATTAGACAAATTATCACACTCGTATGTGTTGACAGTCTATTGACTTCAAACATCTAGCAGTTGAATAGATTGGGAGATTAGTATCAGAGATCGCGGATTCAAATATCATAGCTGTAGGTATACATTTTTGAGCTTGATGAAACATTCGATACAAACATGGTGAAAAAAATCTCTACATATTATCGATAACTCTTTTGGTTGTGACACCATTATTACAAATGAAAACTAATATACTTAATATTTATCAACAGCTGTCTATAAATCTAATTTACCATATAATTACACTCGAATATGACCCATTAAAAAAAAACTTTATAACGGTAAAACTTTTTCACTGTTGACAGAGTTTCACATTTCTATATGCACATGTTATTGTAGTTGATAACTAATCTACTACCCTACCGAGATGATATATATTCATTTTAATTTATTTCAACATCTACATTGATAATGTGTGTTTATTTTCACAATATTATAGTTTCAATAGAGTATATTAAACATGTTTTAATAATCGTATCTTGACGAATAAACTATTTTACATGTCTAACGTTATCTGCACATCGTTCTAACAAGTGTAAGATTTTTTATCAGTAAATAAAGCACGTCATTTTCTTTCTAATTATATAATCTCCACAAAAAACTGTCTTGTTATTTTTTTATCGAAAGTTTAAAAAAATAAGTAAAGCCTACGTTGAACAATAATAAATCCCATGAACACTTCATAATCTTCCAAAAGCAAAAGTCTTGTTAATATTAAGTTGTTTTGGTTTCTTTTTAACCATGCGCCGGAATATTTCCTTGCCACGAATATATTTTTTATTTTACTTACATAAACAAAGTTACTGTATTTTCAAAGGAGTAGAAATCACTCTGCTTTAGACCGTAAACATTCAGATCTTTAGACATTAACAATTTAGAAGATTCAGATTATAATATATAGTCGTAATATACAATCATATATATTTTATAATATGAAGTATATGGATCCTCAGAATATAAAGATTAATTTTTATATATTATGTACCACAACGATGGTCAGTCAATCATTATTCTAATATCTTTACATCTTTTATTATCTATACATATCTCTCGGTGTAAATGAGGTCGCGTTCACTAAGTTGACCTCCATGATGAAAAATGATATGTTAAAATTCCCCCAAAATTTCTATATGAACAAATTTGAAGATCAATTGTACGTTAGAAAGCACATACACAGAGATCATTTATTGCGTATTGTTTTCTTAAGCAAATTGATTCCTCAATATTTGCATATTTATGGAAATACCGCTGTATTAAAATTCCTCTGCGGTAGAATTAATATTCCACGTGTCGTTATTATAATTGTAATAGCACGTGTATCCGTATTCCGAAAGTTTACCTTTAACCTTTGTAGTGTGAAAATATAGTATGTTCATTTTAACTCCAAAATGTAACATAGCTTAACATTAGGAAAACGTTAATGTAAATTACAAAATGATTGTTGTATGGCGTAAAGTAATTAATAAAATAAAATAAATGATTTACCGGCTATCTTCATTGACTTATAAATAAACATTTAATACGGTTGATAATTTAATTTATACATTAAATTAGGAAATTAAGTCACTAAATTCTAGTGGAAAATATTAAATTTATCTATTTCATCAAATCAATTATTAAAGTAATATTTTTGTGCGGGATAGTTTGAATATGTAATCATTTTAAAAGAAAAATAAACATTTAAAATATCAATAATGTTTAAAATATTGGTATCCTTTATTTACAGAAAATAATATTTCATATTACATTGAAAACAGTCTACCATTCCGTGTTATATTTTATTTAACTCTATGTTCATGTGATTGAACAATAATTGTATTTCAAGTTTACTGAGATTAAGAGCGAGTTCCATTTTGGGAAACACAAATAAACATACTTTATATATATTTTGCGAGAGAGATAATTTTGGAGCACATTTTCCTTCCCACAGGATCTTAGGCATGGTCGAAATAATAGGTAATGGCATCGGTAAGTCAAATGATTGCCCTTTACCGAATTCCGTGAATTGATTCAAGCAACTCGGCGTAACTAAGCGAACTTTCTCTTAAGAAGATTTCCTCAATCGGTCGAGGTGTTTAGAGATACTTATAGATTTACTTAGCAGACAGGGATATTCAAAATATTTACCAAGACGTTCTTATTTTTTATTATATTTTTATTTATAAACATACCATCAGTCACTATTAACATTTATGCATTAGTTGATTTTATATTGATTAGCAAGTAACCATAAAGACTCCAACTATAAACCGTGAATACATAAAAACACAATAATAAATCAATTTCTTTGGAAGGTATACTATCAAAAAGCTTACACTTGAAAGCATTCTGTAATTCTATTAAATATTCATTTTTCTAAGTTAACAAAAAAATATTCATCAAATGAGCTTTAAAAATAAATATAGTTTAATCTTTTTTAAAAGCACTGGAAGCTTTATGATCAAATCTAATAGCTGCATTAAAAAACATATATACAGGACTTGATACTCAGCGCGCTTAAGCGATTTCATGACGATAATCCGAACAAAATGATCTCTCATTTGTATTAAAATAATCATACTTAAATACTTTTGAAAATTTCGTAAATATCACATATGTATCCATGTATATTATTAGTATATCTCATATATTATTTATTCTCTCTACCGTTTCTTTGTTTCAATGCTATCTTTTCATAATTATTTTAATGGAAAATGTAGTTCACATCAAATGTGTAACCTCATTTTCGGTATATACATATTATATTGCTATATTGTAGTTTCATCTACTAGTATGCAAAATATTATATTAGATTATAAGCGTACTATCTACAGGATGTACTAAGTGAAATTAAGGGATGCTAGCCTGAAGTGAGTGGAGGACGTAAAGCCATTATCATAAAATCCTGGAGATGCTATTTGGTGGTCACATGCTCTATATAAAGAGCGGATGTGGTAGAAGACGAAGATATCAAGCGTGTAGTTTGCTAAAATAAAATTAAAATAAGGCTGCAAAAGTCTTCGTGAAAAACGGAAAACTGCCAGTTTATATTCGGGAATGAGTCAATATGTTGAAAATATCTAAAAAAATAAACGGGGTCCTATATAAGTTTTGGACAATTATTATTATCAGTCGTTAATTTTCTGTGAAAGTTTATTAGGTATATTTGCCATACTCCGGTCCTCAATACTTAATATCGAGAGTCCTGGCTTGTCCGACCGCATAGATAGGAATAAACATAATAGTCAGAGTGTTTATGTAAGCCATAATGGGAAAAGGTTCGCTTTGATAGACGCAGCGCGGTGTGGGGAAGCTTCGGTTTATATTTGCAGAATCTGCAAGTCCGGTTTGCGGTTGATACTCTAAGACGTCGGCCAATATTGGGTTTGGAGATTTCAGAGTATTAGTTAATAATCAGGGTTTGTATTGGAAAATATACACGAACCGGAACGGTAAATAACATAAATCAATTTACAACACATATTGTCACGTGTTGTATAACATATAGGGTCTGTCTAACTAACTTGGTAGACACCCTATTCTTCCTTTTGTATGCATATATTTATTTCAATTCTTTTTTATATTTAAATATTTGTATTATAACCACATGTATATCGTGTTGTTAATTTATTAGACTTGTAATTTGTAATTTTACAAAACGTATAAAATAAATAAATATCTACAGCTTCCAAGCTATGTATGATATTTCTTAAATTGTCATTTTTATAACGTATAATGTCGAAAATTTTAACAACTGAAAAATACTGGTATGCAAGTAAACAATTATCATTTTCATGAAAAATAATTCAAGCTATTTAAAAAGTATTAATTCAATTACCAGTGGATCGACTAATTAGCTGACAATCAATTCTTGTAAAAAAATATCATGATAAACATGCACATCACGAAAATCTATTTGATCTGCTTCTTAAGTAGATATCTTTTTACTGTGTAGATCTATATACTTTACGTTTAAATTAATTTTGATCTCGAATAATTAAAATGATATTAATAACAATAAATTTCATCACATATTAAAATATTATGTTAATATCGATGCGATTTTTGAAAGAGTGTAGGTTAGGTTTATATATAAAATTTAAGAGATGATAAGCCAATAGATAATATCTAATTGCTGGTATAATTTGTTTATAATAGGCGTCAGTGAGTAAAATAATAAAGACGTTGGCGAATATTTAAATTGTTCATTTTAATTGTTACTTGGTTACAATTTTATCGGATCCATTTCGAGTCCTGCTAATATTATCTCCGAGAAGACGTAGGGGCCGTTATCAATTAGGATTATTGGAGGCCGGTTTACCTTTTAGTGGTCATTCGATACGATGTATGCTTAGCTATTTGGACGAACGATAAATTTGCTAGCGGATGATAGTCGGTCATTTGGACCGGACGCGGTTGCAAAGTTGATAAATTTGCGCTGAAAGGATTGCTCATTACCGAATTTACTCTGGCCAGGGTGGATTTATGGCCCAAGATGTATCATTTATCATAAGACGCTCTTAAGGATTTTGATTATAGGAAAACGTCCGGTTTTCTCTCATATAATTTTTGTTTGCACAAGTTCTCTGAGTTAGTATCGAATAAATTTGATCGGGTAAGAGATTCGTTATGGAAATAACTCATAACGAAAATAGTAAAGCGTTGCCAAAATCAAACAGATTTATACATGAGATATTTATTCACTCACTGGAAGTTATTATTTGTTAAGTAAATATGAATGTTAAAGAGAAGGTAAATACCACGTTTTAGTAATTGTGTAATTCTAATGTCTGTCACTTTGATAGCCGAGTGGTTAGCATGCGCGCTTTCGAGTGGAGGATTGCGGGTTTGATTCCCATAGCGACTGGATTTAAAAAAAATCAAAGGTGCAGGACTGGATCCATATACTCTATTTTTTGATTGGTCATCTTTACACTGTTGAGATCTGTATGTCCCATATGACACGGTATATAATTAAAATATTTATTTCATTTTTTATTGGGGTTTTCTACATATGTTTTGTATGATTTTTTTAGTTTCTACATTGTGTTTCATTTAAGCTTGACATTTGTATATCTCAACGTTTGTATAACGAATATAATGTTTAAGTAATCTAAAATTTTATCGAAGCTAAAATAGATAGCGGTATAGGCACTAAATATATTTTTCTTTTTTAACCCATTCGACGCACGGTATTAATTATGTTGAATTTAAATCGCTAGTTAAAACTTCAGCAGATATTTGAATTATAGAATCTGGTCCTAGCAAATATCTGAAAAATTATATAATTCTACTTAATCGTGTATCTGAACTTATTTCGACTGTAATATCACTGTCAAGATGATTTTTCAACCATGTAACCTCAGTGCAAGGACTTGATGGACTATTTTTAACGAGTATCAATTAATTCAAACTTTTAGGTGTCACGAATTTAAGTTATTAACTAGTTCATCAGCGCACCTAATCACCACGTCAGAAATCGAAGATACTGATAAATATGAGGAGACAACAGGAGACAAATAGATTATCGTATTTTCTATGTCCGCTCAATTCTTATACACTAATGACCTAAGTGTAAGAACACACATTTGAACAATATAATATACTACCCTATGGTGAAAATTAAATTGAAAAATATCATTGATTTAGTATTACAGTTAGAAAACAAATTCATAATAAAATAGTTCAATTTATCGATCGTGTTAATGACAACATTACATGTGACTTTTTTTTTAATATTTAGAAATTAACATTTTGTATAGGTTAATAAACTATATATAAATCTATGATTTAAAATTTATTTATAAAAGGAAACAGTATATTTCGATCAAATTATACTTCTTTTATTACAGAAAATCTAACAAATGAGAAAGTTATAAAGGTATTAGGTAGAATACTTTCATAAATTCCCGAAGAATTTTATTTAAATTTACCTTTCTCTTCTAACCCTGTTCAAATACTTCTAACGATTAAGTGGAAAACAATTTTAAGGTAGTGAATTTCGTAAATAATTTCCCCCTTTCAAGATCCGATAAGAGTTTAGTATGTTATTGGAACAGGGTAGGCTCAAAGGAAAAACCAATACAGATTTTATGAGTTTCGATATTTTAAATTATGTATTAAATTTAAAAAAAAATAGGTTTCTTATTACGCTGATTTTTACATCTCCAAGAAAATTATTCGTTTAAGGTTTTATTAATAATATAAATCTTTATTGTAAATTTCTCTAATTACCAGGCACTCGTCCCGTAAACGGTGGGTAATTTTAAGCAGTGATCAAACTTAAAATAAAATTCTCCTTGCATTACCTAAGTGGAGCACATGGATACCACATAGCAACTCGAAAGAATACATATAGCCAGCCATTGCTCTCGCGTTCTAATAGATCATGCCAGTATCCTAGATCTCCATCGAATACATTATGTAAATAGTATATAGCGGCCTTCCATATCGCTGAAAACCAGCTTAAAGAAGAAGCAGATCAGATTACGATTCTTGCTAGACTCACATAACCAAACCATATCCTGCTTTGCAACTTCACTTTTGTAGCAATGAGTAGTTTGTATGGTCCGATTTATTATCACCTTACTGTGAAAGAGGCTTTACCACCGTATTACCAAATGCATGTAACAGGTACCAATTTTTTTTGAGCTTTTGTAATTTTTGTTACTTATTCTGTATAATAAATAATCCAAAATTATCTTAGTATAGAAATGGACTTTGCATGAGTATAATTGATTAACTTTTATTTCCCAAGGTATCGTTGTAGCCCATTTTTTTAAAATGACGAGCTGTGATATTAGGAGGGTTGTTTGCAGTAATAAATGGTATGTAGATTAATATTATGAAATAAATTTATGTTTACCGTGTGGTGGTACACCAGGATACTTGGGCGGATAAAAGGTACACTTGACCGGGACTGAGGGCGGTGAGTGGAAGCAAGCTGGGCGCCGCCTTTCGATAATTACAAGATGTTTACATAAGAAACGCTTGGGTTCGTGGAAGGAATTCTATCGATGCTGGTAAGTATCGGAGAACAATGGTATATCTACTGAATAGATTTTTTTATTGAAAATAACTACATGTCTACCTGTGAGATGTACATACAGATTACTCATTAGTATTCACGTATATTATCAATAGACTAGTATTTTTTTAAATACCAATAGAAATTTTCACGAATAATCTACCACTAGCATGGTACCCACTGATAACTTACTTCTACTAAAGCCATAATTATTCAAAAGACAGTAAAAAAATTGCCATGAGAAAACAAGTTAAATTTTATGAATGGTTAGAAAATGTTGATTTTTTACCTTTTTTTAACCAAGAAGTTATAGTCAACAAACGATATTATGTTCAGTTTTTTTTAATAAAAATTTATATTGAGCTTAAGTCTAGTCTTTTAAGTATATTTATGCCTTCAATTGGTTTACAAGTAGACTAAAAAATATTTTAAATAGTATTGAAATATATTTGTGGTAACAGTATAAATGAAACTAATTATAACAAATAAAAATGATGTAAAACTGGTAAACTTCCATATGTGAATACATCACATATAAAAATTTACCAGTCTTAAATAATTTAGAATTAAAAATCAATTTCCATCAAGCACCATCAATCAAAAATATTAGTTATTGAATAAAAATGAGTTTGAATCTATCCCTAGTAAAGACAGATAATAAAGCTACTTTATATGTATATATATATATATACCTAGGGTTGATTCGATCGAAATAATAATTATTGATGATGGTAAGGGTTAATGTTAAATTATTATTTATAAACTAACGATTTTCGGGATAGGGCATTGGTTTAAAATGAAAACTACTTAAATTAATAGTTCTCATTACTGCAAAGCTTCTTGAAGTTATCATTATCTTATAAGTATTAAACTTCATTACAAAACTTTAACGAATTAAGCAGATGGACTTGAATTCTGGAGACCCATTCATTAGAACTAGAATTTCGTTTCATTTGCGTGAATTACTTGCCATTATTTAGAAACTTTGATTTGGTTTAGTCCGGCGAAATAATCTAGGTAGAAAATGCTATTCAAAGGTAATAGAAACTCCATTCAGCGAACTTTAATGAATTATATATTTCATCTTAACATTAACGTCGTCACCTTTGTGGCCGATAAACAGGACGCTTTGATGCCAGATGATGCGAGTTCAAATTACTCAACTACATATAGATTTTTTTTAAATAAAGAAATATGATTATACTGTGTAAGCAATAAGATAAAAATACGTTCTCGTAAAAAATAGTCTCTAAATAGTAAGTCTTAACAACATGGAGATTATATTCAGTACAGTAGAAAGAAATTATTTTTCCTAATGACAAACCAATAAATATACATATATATATATGTTTAAACAAATAGCATTTTAATCAATTGAGGAGTCGATTATATGATGCAACATTTCATATACTTGACGAGGTTGGTATTTTTTTGTAGTTTACATAATTTGAACCGTAATAGATATGTATTGTTCCAAATGCCATTGATCCGAAAACATTACAAAAATAGTAGTATTTAAATAATATATCACCAGTTAACTTCTTGTTAATGTTAACAATTATTTTTGAACGTCATCATTTAAAATATTAGGTTATTTAGGTAAGTAACGTTTTGATGAATTTATATAAATTAATTAAATCTAGTACCTACCAAATGAATGTCATTTATGATATTGTTTGTTGAGACAAGAAATTATAATTTTATTTACAGTAAAAAAAATCTGCACACTAAACATTCATCGACAAAATGAAAGTAAATAATATCGACTGTGGAAAAGAAAAGTAAGTAACCCACATTGTACAAATTTTACTGGAGGCACAAAAACGTTAATTTAATGATTTTGAGCCAAATTAAAAACGTTAAATAGCCACAACTTTGAGTTTCATGAATGCTAAAACTGAAAAAGAAATTCTCAATGTGATATTAATTTTATGTTATTTAAAATTGAGAATACAATGATTAGTTGGAAGCTCTTTTTCTTGGTCGCTAATTTCACAAACCATTCTTTTTTTCAAATTAAAAAGCTAAACGTAAATACTAAATAGGCATTTATATCCTTTCGATGAAATGTGTATTAAGTGTTATAAATTCTGATTATTGAATAAAAGCTATTTTGAAAAATTGAGGCTTACGTCCTTTTTCCTTTCCAAGGTCGATATATAATTTCAAATTCTATAAAGAAATATGTTTATTTTTTATTTAAGGCTTATTTAAATTCATATTATTCATTGAATTATGTAACACAGTTTAATTTCACCCTAAGACAAAGCTTAAAAGTCTCAGTGAGGGATGAAATTATAAGGGTGTTACTTTCTAAAATATAAAATAATTTAACTATAAGCCGTTTTAACGGTATATTTGAATATATGTTTTGTAATATTATTCAAGACTTAAAGTCATTAGAAGGCACATATAACACTATTTGCATTAAATACTTCAAAAGGAACCCATCGAGAAAATTAAGTACGGAGCAATTAATAGGCGACGACAAATAGGTAATTGTACCTTCTAACCTTTATTACAACTCCAGCAGTCGCACTATACCGCCGGTCCGTGCTCCAAATTTAATAGTTTTGGACCTTAGAATTAGTAGAAATGTATGCACGCGGGCGTTTACAGTAACTATTAAAAGTAAAGTTGGCGACAAAGTCCAGTTGAAGTGCCCCAGGCAAGGGCAAGGAGTTGGGGGTTATATTCGATGGGGTGGATAGTGCTTAAGAAAGTGGATGCCAAACTTTTTAATATTGTATATTTCAAAACACGTAAATTTATGAGTTATTTATTTTAATATACCCGAGATCGAATCTCTTTGACAGTAACGCACAAGTCTTTGTATCGAGAAATATAATTGCCTCTGCCTGTTATTGGCTATTTTGAGCGGTATCTAAAATTACTTTAAAATACTGCTTCTTTTAATATGTATGATGTTAGAAAAGAAAACTGCGCAATTAGCACTCTTTAGTTTATCGATATAACATTATGATATTTTATAACCAGTCATTCAGGATGCATCTATATTATTGATGGAAAATAAACAATTGCTCAAGCTGGACAATTGGTATACTTGACACACACATTTTTAACAATAAGCTGCAGATATAATGTACAAGTAAGTGTAAATAAACATATTTTGACCAATAGTTAGAAGCATTTCGGATATAACATAGTTGATTTCTAAACAGGAGGTCAGCAAATTGGTGAACACATTAGGCTTTAATTTATGCATTTATTTAATGTCACGCAACTACAATTTGATGTTAAATCGCTGTTGCTTCTTAATCCAGATGTTATGGTGATATTTATATAAATCTAACCCAGCTTATTATTTCTAATTTTACATTCATTCTGACAAATAAAAAAATTGTTTCCCATCGATCATAAAAAATAATAAGGATAGTTTCAATAGCATCCAAATGACAGCTTTTCATCTGAAATAATTGCAAGATAAATAAATACACATCAATTTTACTAAGTGATTAATAATATGCTTATTTATTGTTAATTATCTTGTATGTAGTAATGAATTGTGTGGTTAGATATTAAAGAATAAAAAATAATTACGTTCATATTAGTTTATATGATTGTTATGTAAGAAAATTGGATGTATGTTTTGAATTAAAGAGATACTGTTACATATTGTGCGAACCAGGTTTGGAGAGGCCGTGGGCCAAGGTATTTAGTTCGGGTAGGAGGCTTGGCCGGAGGGTTGAAATTATAGGGCTATCCTTTATGTGAAACGGGCATAATAGAAATATATGAGCGTAAACCTTGTGAATTCCAAGAGTTCGTTTAATTTTCATCACGGCAAGAAGTTGCGTGTGTTTATTACTTCTGCGTGGCACGCAGAGCGATCTTGCCCATTTACGTTGCAAAAGTTTTTCGTTTATAGCTCAACTGTTATTGCATAAATACTTACTTGACTTTTGAAATTAAATCCTGGACTTATTTCAGGAAATGAAATACTTTTCATTAGGTGTCCATATAATATCATTTAAGGTGTACTATGCATTTTATCAATGTGTTAAGCTACCTTTAGATACTAGTTAAAAACAAACGTTAAAACTAATGTCCTTCATTTGGAAACGCCTATATAATATTTGTATTAAACTGGAATTAATAGATGTTTTTTTTTCATTCAAATCAAGTTAACTGTAAGATTATGCGTGTAGGATATTTTAGGTTGGTAAGTTAAGAATATATCAAAAAGTATAAAAATAGTTACGTTATTGAAATTTGTGTTATTCTGATTAGATTTATTTAACCGTATGCACGCCAACGACTCATCCGTGAGTCGGGACGATTTCTCTTACTAAACATATAATATTCTAGGTCTGAAAAATGGTTTAGACATAAACTCATTAATGCATAAGCATGACACATATGATGCAAGGTCACGCCAAACATCTGTCAAACACCAGACAAAGTCAAATTATTTTTCTTGCATGTTTTAATATCTCGACAATCTTTGGCGTACGAGGCACTATCATATACATCGTGACTGGCAGTTAAAGAGTCAAAATCATTATTTTGAATATTTCATTATTTATTTTATTTTATTATTTAGTTATATTTTACATTTACATAAAAAATAAAACATACAAACGATCTATAAATCAATACTTTTGTATATTAACAGATTTAATAAAAAATAATAACGATAAAAATAAATAAAATTTAAAAACGCTCTCATGAAAAGATATTTATTATAGAGTTCATTATTTTGACTTGTTGCAGAGGATTTATTTTCATCTCCGAAAATTTTAAATTTTAAGCAAGAAAATAAAAAAAAAATGCAACTACGCTGACAAGATATTTAGAATGAATGAAATATACTCAATCACCGTATAAAATCATGATAAACTGGTATAAATAATTGTAAAGAAGTGAAAATCAATTGTATTGTAAACCAAAGCATTGAAAAAATACTGCGGAGCAATCAACACAGAAGTTAGTTATGGGGGTAGCAAAGACTATGATAATAATTGCAATTTTTTCGAAATATCTTCTTGACTTGGTTATTTATATGTAAAAAGAAAAATTTTATCTCAATTTAAAGTGAAGAAAATTTAATAACAATTATATTCAAACAATGCCACATTATTTCGAACCAACCATTACCCACCTTCCTTGCGTAAAGGAGGAATAAGTAGTTAGTAAGTAGGTGGTGCCTCGCAAGCCTACTGTTGTATTATTGTTGAAGGCCTAAGTGCAAGTTGGTACAAGATGGTGTAACTTTTGGGTCTCCCCCGAGCTTCGGAACATGCCGAAACCGGACGGCCTTTCATTAAGGGTGGGTGAGGGAGAGGAAACCGCCGCGCCGACTGTCCGTTGATTCGTGAAACCTCACCTCAAGATTATCGTGAGAGCTAGGGATAAGAAGTTTGCTTTTACAATAGCTGATGGCTATCGCAAATAAATGAAAGTATTGTTAATAAAATATTTTTGTATTAAAATGCCAAAACCTTTTAAAAAATAATAATGTATTCTAGGGCTTATGTATTTGGTAAGAAAATTTATTTTATCTTGCAAATGCATCGAATTGATAATTTATAATATGTGGAATAAAATAAATAATACAATTTTTAAGCTTCAATATCTTGTATAGATAATTTTTTATAAATGAATATACTCATATAAAATGTTGAATAGCATGTGTAATTGTAAAACAACAATATACTTGATAACAGCGAAGAACACTTATAATGATCGTTTTGCAATCTTAACGTAACTTTTTTTTTATTTTGATATAAAATGAATAAGAAAAATACCTAGTTTAGTATGTTGAAAAAATATGATTTTCAACACAAATATTTATACACAAAATGATTTCTCGTGTGACTTCTTTAAAGATATTGAAACAAATCGTAGTAGCCACATTAAATTCTTAAATATTGTATCACAATTGAAATAAGTATCGAAACTATTATATTTCAGAAATTTAATAGTAATTGAATATGAAATGGTAATTAAAATATTTAATGGATGTCTTATTAATTAGATTTCAACCATTTGAATGCTAAAATGATATATTGTTGTTCGTAATAACAGCTAGAAATGCTAACAACGATCGTTGTTTATCTTTGGGTCGAGCTCGTTTTTTAAATGTCATGTATAAAAAGGGTGGCATGATCAAAAATATTGCGATGTTATTTTAACGAAAAATAACAAATATGCTAGTATTTTTTATTAATATTTTTGGAAAAAACCTTAACGATAAGGTCTTAGAACGGTTCAATAATTGTGTATTATTTTATTTTATTACGAAAATCAGAAAATCGTAGTATTTTTAAAAACAATGTAAGTATTGTGAGGCGTTAAAAAACTATGAATTTATAAAATGTACAAAATTCATGTAAATATTTTTTTTAAATATTTGTACTGTCCAATTAAGAGGTGTAAAAATAGGTAGTGCGATTAAATACAGCGTATGGCAGGATCACCGCAGTACCTTGTATTGTAAATTCTTACAATGTAATCTTGCAAATAAGCATTTGGTTGAGTCGGTGACCGGTCATTTGCCACCCTTCATGGGGTCCACACGATTATCACCGCACCGTCTCGTACACCCTCAGTAGTCAACACCCTCAGCCTTCCAAAGAAAGGGTAGTCACAATCAAGAAGCCAGGAGTAACAACTTCGCACCCTGAATGGCTTAAGCAATTTTAAATTCCAGGGCCATGCTTCATTGTAAATCAATTTATTTATTTTAAAAAATATATATAATTTCTAAAAATGAAATTGAAAACAATTATATTTTTATTTTTATTTAATTTATATTTTATTTGGATTTGCAAAATCTCAAAAATTCACGGTAACGTTAATATGTCAATGTAGTTCCCTATCATGCAACGATGCTGGAACTATCACGTGTTGTAGATGCATAGAGAGAGCCTGAATCCTGTATGTATATTTTAAATAACATAGATAACTTACCGGATATCCGATAAAATTTTAAGTTCCCTGATAATTTGATTAGGTTTTATCTGTAGCCAAATTAATTACCATTTTTTTTTATAATTATTAAATACAAGAATAACCTAAATAAGCAGTCTCAAGCGTTGAAAGTCTGGTTGAAAACCAATTAAAAAAAAAAAATCTTTCACACAAAATTTTGATACTGTGGAAACACAAATATTCTACACTCTGTGATGACACGAATGCAAAAAAAAACGAATCTTCCACTTAACAAGAATCACCCATATTGAATACATTGGTAGAATTAGGTATCAATCGTCTAAACTGGTGGGTGTGATACTGATTAGCAATTTTGGGAAAAAATTGCATTTAATTATAAGCAAATACTAGAGTCAAAGTTTTGTACGTAATATTAAAAACAGCTTAATAAAGCTAGCTTATAGCTAAAAGAAAAAGTTGTTATTGTGTTTTCGATTTAAAAAATGTAATTATTGTATAATTACAATACATATAATGTTTTTAAATATTAATTATGTTGTATAATAATATATACTGAATGAGTATTTTAAGGGACTAAGAGTTTTTAAGGTCCGAGAGACAGCCCTTGATCTGTGCTTTCCTGTAGTAAAATGGCTCCAACAATTCGTTTACAAGTGAACGCTTGGCCGCTCATGACAATGGCTGGTCAAGGTAAATGATTAATGGTATGTGGCGAGGTTTCATGAGTGGTTTGATTAACGGGATGAATTTTCTCTGAAGATATACTCTGCAAGTTTAATTATTCCTTTGTTGTAACAACGCTTTGTGAGCTTGTTTGCAATACATGTCATATTAGTATGTACGTGGAAAATGGATGTCTAAGTGGCTTTTACGTGTATGAATATTTATCGAGATAAGACCCGCTTTCAAGATGATGATAGGTTTTGCCTTAGAATAAGTCAAAAGGTCATTTTGAATATTATATATTGCTTGGTCGAGGACTTAAAAAATAAAATAATTAACTATAATATTAAGATATAAGAAGGTATCGTATTGTATTATTTTTAATGAGTGGGTTGGCGCCTTTATTACTTGAAATAGAGATCAGAAGTTTTCTATAGGCACAAGTTTTTTATTTTTACAAAAATTTAGTGATTTAGTGTGAGACCAACGGATTGAATGGCTATCAACGAACTCAAAATAATATGATATATTCGATTTCATTCATTTAAGCTTCAGCGTTACATACATTTAAAATGTAAAAGCTTTTGTGCTTTAAATTTATTGTATTTTTATGCTATTAAAGTGATATTTTAGAAGCATGTTTTTAGATTAAAGATGCATAAACTTATGGTTATATTTTATATATTTTTGATATATATATACAAATAACGTGTTACTGTTTATAATATTCAACTATAAAAACGAAATGTATGTATTTTATCGAAATGTTTTGAATTGTTACATATATTTTATTTATATTTTCACTGAAAACAAACTAAATATCTATAATATACATATCCCATTCATCAGATATTAGAGTTTATTATAAATATTATAGATAGTACAGACTTAGAAGGAAGATAAATTTTTAATAATCCTTTCAACCAAATTGGATGTCAACGTCATGTATTTTAATTATTATATTTTAATATAATTTTAAAAATTATATCGAATTATTTAGTTACGGGCCTCAAACGTGTGATGCATGCATCTATCAGTGCAAAACGATACGTCGCAAATATACATAAATAATTTTAAAACATTTTTTAAAAAAAAGTGTCTCACTATAAAAATTAATAAAGAAATAAACATTAATAAATTTGAAAAAAAATAATGATGCTTTATAAGGGATATAAAATAGAATAATTAATATGATTTTATGTAATAAATACATGATAAAATATTAAAATTGAAGTAATTACGGATCATAAAGAATTCAATTTATGTATTTAAGAATTCAATTTAAATATTCTGAACGAAATTTATAAATAATAAAAAATGGGATGTCCTTAAGATTTTATTAAAATATTGCTAAATAACGACCTTTCAAATTACGCTTTATAAGATTAAATTGTTTTCCACTGTAAAATAAAATTTCTGTATCAGTAAGCCATTCGTGAAAGGTATTTTATCTATTTAGCTATAAATAAGGACACCTTTTTCCAATGAAAGGCTGTCGTCTGTAAGTTGGCACAAGAAACCAGCGGATGCAAGGCTGAGTTTAATTCATTTAGAAGCAATCAAGTGGCCGGTGAAGCTTGGATTCAATTCGAACTAATTGGATTATCCGATTTGTATGAGACTTCTTAGGCCAGGAGAGTTTCGCAGTTTAAATGTAATGCTATTATTGCCAAGGTACGGATTTGTTATAATATATATGTCTATAAGTATGCGCTAAAGAAGAAATAATTATTGAATCGGAAATACATTATGTGGGAGTCAATCGTATTTAAAATAAATGTTTTTTTTTATACAATTTAGTAATTATTTAGTATAAAATAAGTAATAATAATAAATTTCTTAAAACAGTACCATTAATAAACTACCAAATTTAAATAAAATAGTTACATATAATATGTTTGGGTCATTTGTCTTCCGGGAAATGCGGGTTCGATTCCCCATCTGTCGGATTTTAAAAATTCAAATATGCAGGACTGGATGCTTATTGGGTTGAAAAATTGTCTAAAAAACGATTCTCGTGAAACATAATTTGTCAAGACGTTTTCACATTGCGGAGATCCATATACTTCACTTTCGAAATAAAAATCTTCACAGTGTAGATCCATATGCTCCACTTTGGGAACGAACATGGTATAAATAAAAAAATGATTCAGCCGTGACTACCAACTTAAATGTACGCACACAAACCAACTCCACCACCGGGTCAACAGCTACAATTTATGATAGCGAATGTATAATAAATATTATTTTCTAAAATATAATATAATTCAGAATAATTCACTGATTTCTATACATGTCCGCTCCAACTGTGGATTATATGGATCTACACAATGTGAAGATCTTCACTTCGAAAATGGAGTATATGGATCTCCGCACGGACTTGGTTGTCAGACAATTGTTCAAGTCAATGGGCATCCAGTCCTTCATTTTTGGATTTTTGTAAATCCGATAGATGTGGGAATTGAGCCTTCATTCTTCGGATGCGAGGCGTGTATGCCACCTTCTTGACTACCGAGAAAATGCAAAATATAGTTGCTATTATATCTTTAAAATATTTGTGTCTACGAAAACAGAGAGCTCATCGAGAAAATATATTTTTTTTAAAACTTTTTAGCATGATGTATCATGAATGATTCGAACTCAATTGTTGTGCTAACTTCTCGGCTACGGAGAAGACAATTAATATTTCATCTCCTAATCTTTTGTTTGCTAGTTGTAAATATTTCTTTATCTTGATATTTGTGTTTCTGTAGTTGATATCAAGTTTCTTAAATTAGATCATAGATGTACAACAAATTAATATAACTCACATATCCCACCTTACTCAAATACGCGTACTCACATTATAGGTATTATTTTAATACAAACTTAGTAAAAGTTACCAGATACTTAACTCACGGGCGGGTGCTTCCAAGCGGGGCCCGCGGCCGAAATGCGGACCTAATTGAGATTGATTAAAAATATTTCGCATAGTTTACCAAGGGTTGGTCAGTGGCAGCGCGACTGGTGGGGGCGCTTCTCAGTGGGACGGCGGGGAGGGGCGAGTATCAGCACGCGTTGTAAGACGTCGCGGGTAAATATTATAAAACATATTAAATTCCTTAAGAGATTATTAAGTGTAAACATTTGCAAAAACTGTTCAAGAATTTCGTCCGAAAATATTAAGTATGGCGTATTAAGTTGTCTGTAAATCTCTACGCATTTAAACAAAGCTTTTAAATATTCAAATTTTCCAACAGTATTTTTCTTTCAATCTCGTAGAGGCATAGATTAAAAACATTTTATCAAAAATATGCCTCGCACGTGTCCTCCTAGCTTTCAAGTTCATCGTTAGGAGATGACATTGATTGTGATCAATTATGCAGAGTAAGAAAAACACTTAAAATGGCGATGGAAGTAGTATTGACCAAATTAATTGTATCCCTTTTATACCGGGAGAGATGGTAAAGAACATTCCGTTTCCGGACTGGTGGGGAAATGATAAAAAAGACGGTTTTGTTTTTTTTTCATTTGTTGAGAAAAGTCATTTAATAATATTTTTATCATTAATATCTTCTTTATGACCGATTGAAAAGTGTATATATTGAAGTGCCGCCTGCGAATACCGCATCCACATAAGCACTTTTTAAATCCAAAGCCTCATGGCTTAATACTAAGCCTTAGCGATTAGCTGACAATCAATTTTTGTTTCTTCTTTGCATTGTGGAAACCTATGTGGTAGATGTTTGATTCGAATGTAGTTTTAAAAATATAATATCAAATCTCTGTAATATAATGCAATACTCATGTATGGCATCAGTGTAAGTTTCACGATCTAATTATGATATATTTTGTAATTATTCTACTAAAAATTTAAATGATAAATGTGGTTTGTTTAAAATTTTAACATATCCCGAGAAAGTATTTAAGATATTTTTGTTGTTTAATAGATTAAAATGAATTACTCTTATAAAAAATTTCTTTACGTTAAGTTACCTGCTTTTTCCGGAATAATACAGGTATTTCTAACAGTAAAAATTAAATATAGATCATGCTTTTTACACATTTTAAATTGAAATATGATAGGTTTGTCGATATACGTATGGATATAGTTATTTTTAACCTTAATTTTGCCATTTGGTGTTTAGCTGTCTGGATGCAATCGACATAAATAAATTATACGTTATAATATGTCTGATAAATTAAAATATAAAACTAAAAGTAAATTAAGAAAATAACAATCACAAATCGAATAAGCTCGGTAATTGAATAATATATAACATATTATTTTGATATATGATTAAGCAAAACACATGAGTCTCGCGGTGGTGTGTACATAGGTACACGACATTGGTGACCGTGATCAAATTATACGGCCAAATTTATCTCGACAGCAATGAATCTTGGGTAAGATACAAGGATCCCGTAAGGAGTATGGAGTCCTGCGTCCTGCCCGCTAAAATGTTAGCCTTCGGCACTTTGTAACTTTCCTTGCTTACTACCCACACCACACTGAGTTACTGGGAGTTTGATATGTAGGTACTGTACACTTATCCCGACTATTCAGTCGAGGATTAAATTTAGAGTTTACAAATGTGTGTAAATTCCACCCATACATCTTATTACTTTAATAAAAATACGCTGTATCAACAAGTATTTTAAGGAAAGCACTATTCTCACAACATTTATTTAATCTAAACTCTTAAGTATTTATCGTTATATAATATTCAACTAGCTTTATCTCTGCCTGGGATAGATTCAAACTCATTTTTATTAAAATTTAATTTTAATCATCCTGTTATTACAAATGTATTGAAATACTTGGATTTATAAAATATTTTTAGTCTTGATTATCACTGATAACATTAAAAATTAAAAGTAAACTAGTTGACCTAATAATAGCAGTCAATATAATATGGGAAAATTTCACCTCGCTGATGTTCCCCACTTGGTAGGAATTTCAATAATAAAAAACACGTGTATTTTGTGTTTTATCATAAGGACACCTTTTTTTTATGGTAAAGTTGCAATGCAAAAATAACGAAATGTCATTTAAAGACGTTAGTTTAATTTAGGAGAATCTAATTTCAGACTTTAACATTATATTGTGCATTTAGTTTTTGAGGCAGCCGAGCGCATAGCTAGACACATTAATCCTTTTCAGGTGGGCTGTTATTGCGATGGAGAAGGAAAAAATAGCTGAAGTCAACAAGCGAGTTCCTGAAAGCTATATTTTCAGGAAATCTTATTATCGATAATTAGTTATGTGTCGTATGGGTGGTGAAAAGAGACTTCAGTTTTACTAGTTACATATTTTTCTGTATAATAAGGTAATATTACAGTATGTGTGAATTATTAACATCGGTATAATTTAGAATTTAAAATCAATTCCCATCAAGCACCACCAGTCAAAAATATTAATTAGCTTTAATATTTATTAAAAGACATAATATCAAAATACGAATATAGGTCAAATAATACATTAAAATTCTAAATTAAGAAATGTAAAGATGATTAAATTTATCTATTATAAATGGAAAGACACGAGTTGAATAATGGTTTAATCATTTTTTTAATGAAATAGTTCTATGAAAGCTTGATTTTAAATGAGATTTTTCAAGACACTTCATAATTGCCCTATAATAGAAAAATAAAAGTAAATGTATATCTGTCTTAATCTTCCCCTTGTACAGAAAATCATGAAACACATGGAATACACGTGAAATCACTTTGGTTAAAATCAGGAGGTCTTCACGTCTTTATAATTGTAATTAGGCTATATACCTTGTTCTTGATAAATCAGGTTTAGTTGGCTATGTATCTGACTGTAGCGGAATCTGTATATATACGAAAAATAATTTACCAATCTATTCATGGCCTTCAGATGTGAAGTGGATAGTTATAGCTTTCCTTACTTAAAGTTTCTGCGGTTGACCCGAAAATGTCTTGCCAACGGTGACAATACGGGTTTGTAAGAAATTCTAAGAGAAATTTAGAATGACAGGTCTACAAAGTTTAGGGATCTTCTTATTATAGGAATATAATTACTTCACGTCTCTTATAAATAAAATATAAATATATTTGGCAATATAAGATGAAATTTATTAGTTTTGATAGAATCTATCAATTTTATAATGTTTCGGAAGAATAAAAAAATAGCTCATTACAGTGGTGTGTGATTATATTATTTATAGGCTATTTATAATGCTTTATTATATCACAGTACAATAATTTATATGAAAAATGGCATTAATTTAAAGATCCATACAATTAGTAATAATATCACTCCTCTAATCATTGGTATTAATTAAATATAGTATTATTTTGATAGTTATTAAATCATTAAAGAAATTTCAATGAATGCATCGTGGATTGTTTATATGTCCAGTGCAATACAATGCTTATTAATATATGAAAACATTTTTTTTCGTATACAATATATGATATTATTATAAAATTAGGTAAATTCGTATTGATAGAATAGATAAATATTAACTGAATAAATTTATTGTTCACTGAAATTCACATTACAAATTACACCTACAAGTAGTCCTAATTTTGATTCTGTCACAATAACTGGGGCACAAGAATTGATCACACTCGCGAGCTTCCAAGCTTAAAGCTTCACGCAAACTTTAAGTAATAAGCAATATACTTAACAACACAGTAGTTATTATTTTAAAGGGGAAAGTTGTGGATTGTGAAACGGAGCGTTTGCAATACTAACCAAACTATTTCCTCGACACGTATGGTTGACATAACCGTATACGCACTCTTCCTCTCGCTTTCTTGTCTATTCAAAGAACCCATAAATAATAATGGTAACACTTACTGAATTCAACTTCAAAACTAATTTATAAGTCACTTAAACAAATATTTTATCACTCCTATTAAAAAACAATATGTAACCTACGCATAACTAACGCTGTAACTTAAATAATAAGAAAAAAAAATTATGTTCGATAGTAATAATAATATCTTGTTCAACTAAACTTACGTGCGCATATGAAACGTTATCTCAAAATACAATTTAGATGCTAATTACAATATACATCGATCTAAATATTTATTACAATAGTATAAGCCTGATATGACTTAAATATTACTCGTTTGAATGATTGATAGAATTTTGTATTAAACTTTTTTGTTTTTGAAGTAATTTCAATTTATATGTAAAAGACTAAATAACGAGATAAACATTAAAGTTTTCAATAACTTTTCAAATAAATGTTATCAGCATAAATATGAAAAAAGATTGTGCTCAGTATTTTTTTTAAGAATGTGTTTTATATAAAAGTGACAATAACCATTTTCCATTTCTATTTTGTATATAGAGCATCCAAATCACTAAAACGTGATAAAAATATATTAAATTAAATTATTGGTTGGCAAAAAATCACTTTGCCCATTGGTCATGTATTTCTTTATGTAAATAGATACCAAATACATGAAGATTATTTTATTTACCTGCGAGAAAAACGTTTTTTGAGTCATTCAGACACTCAAAAGTGATTCCACATTTCCAATCGCGTACACTTCAGTGCACGCAAACCAATATCTTGGGTAGCTGCTCTTGGAAAACTGTCACTTTGAAGAGGACTTTGCATTCGTTACGCCACGGTAAATGTTTTTAAATTTCAAAGTGTGAACGGGTGCAATATCATAGTGATATGTAATGGGAGATATATTTTAACTAGCTATGTAATTTACGTAATACCGATTTTCAATTTAGATGTCCCTGAATACTTGATTAAGACAGTAATAATGAACAATACCTACCAAGAAACTTATTACGACGTGTGTTTGAAATCATAACAAAATAGTGATGATGTAAGCACAGTTTTAATGTTGTCTTTGCGTGTAGGTAAGTAAATAAATTTCGCGATGTTTATTTATAATTCGCTCCACGATATGATGATCAGTTACTTTGACAGGGGGAAATAATTACAAACCTGAATACTCTTATTAAAATATCATGTAGGGATAGTCATATATAATTTAAATATACAGGATTTGATCGAAACACATATGGCTTTTTTGATTTCGCTGGCGGGTACATTTCTTGGGACATTTTGTGTGTCAATTTTATAAAAGGCTCTTCGAAAAAATTTGTTCATTTTAGTATGTTTTGTTCTTGTTTTTTTATATAGGAAAGAATATAGAATGTTGAAAAATGTAGAAGGCTTTTGAGAAATACAAAGTTATAGTGGAAGAGTTCATGACACAAACCATAGGAAGTTTCACACTATGTGGTGTATTAGTATAATTTCCGCTAGCAAAGTCACAAAAGTTGGATTGAACTCCCTGATCCTCCATCCCTCTACAAACCGTAGAGGGGCTACGGCGTAGACCCTCCTAACGAAACAAGTTGTAAGTGGGCAATGCATCATGCGAGAGGCATTCTTGTTGCTAACTGACTGGCAAAACCGTGGACGGTAGAGGTGGAAAATAATTTATGAGTCCGAAACTACTTCTACCGCACACGTACTGACTAGTATTCTATTATACATCGAAGAAAACGCCAACCAAGAGGCTTCAATAATTATTAACAATAAGTATTAGCACATTTTCATATTCATCTACATCAGTAGTAAAATTAACAAGTATTCAAACTTAATGATAGCTCCCAAGTGCAAGATCATGTCCCGTAGTTGTATAAAAATACTAACGGTTTCAACGTCCAATAAAAATGTATATATATTAAATGTGGCATAGTATATATTAAGTGCTCGATAGTATAAATAATCGGTTAAAAATCAACTTCAGTGAAAAAGAATTTAGCGAGATAGATATGAATGTTTAAAAATCAGTAGGTTTTGTAGATTTCTGAGTTATATTAATATGTCTTAAAAATGGATGTTAATATAAGTCGAAATGTTCAAAAATTGTATAGTGCCATAATCTCTAACGCACCATAAAGCAATAAAATTTATTTTGTAAAATAATTAACTATGAACCTATATGTTTATAAATTGATTACTAAAACCTCACAGAACTGAAGAAGGTTTATAGTATACTTGTATTATAGTATTAAAATTCCTTTTGTGTTACATTATTAGAATAAAACACCTTAAAAATCTAGTTAATATTTAAGATTTAAGAAATTATGGTTTTTTATGTCTAAAAATTATCGTCTTTGAAAATTGAAACGAGTTACAACTCACTGCTTCTAGAAAATAATTCTGGTTTCTAGCGGTGTCTTTAATCCATAATAACAATATTACACTGAATGTATGATAAATAAATAAAGTTTCAATTCTTTAAAAAAAGGTTCTTGACAACTGTTTTCTTATTTCACATATTCATCCTTACATATGTCATGTTGAAGCTAGCGAAGCAGAACCTTTGGTTTTTAGCGGCGAAAGGGTATCCATTAAAACGTAAGTAATATTAGAATTATATTAAGCTTTATCAAAGAGAATACCATAATATGTATATTGTATATAAAATACGATATTCGTGTACTGGATAACAGTATGAAAAAAAGCCTGTATGCCAAAACTTAGTATGAATCTAAAAAAAGACTTTTTTATAGAGACATTATTCACTTAGCCATAAATAAGTCACTAAATAATAAAAATACCTACAATTTTATACATAAATAATTCTATAAATAAGGCAATGATCCCATAAATATTAAATACAGCAGTACAAAGCCTCTGGAAACTTAATTCACCACATTTATTAAAATATTAATGCGAATCGCTTAAAAAATATTTAACGTGCAAAATAATCAACCATCGACTGTAATTTATTCTGAACATTACATACAAAGCTTAACAACTATATTTTTTCAATCATACTTCACTTCATTACTTTAGAATATTATAAATATAATTTAAAAAAAAAAAAGTTTTTTAATTTATATATGTATTTTCTTTGTCATAAGAATCCTTCTTCAGATTCGGTGATCAACGTTTATTATTCGCATTTTATTTGAGAGTTTTGGTAGACGTGGAGTGCCGATTTATTTTTCAAGTAAAGAGAGAGTGAGCTATAATTTGGGCCGCGTCCGCACACAACCAGCACCGACAGCAATATTAATACACATATGTATTGCTCGTTTCATACGCCACACAGGTGTGGCGAAACAAAATATATGTCGACCAAATCCAACTGCTTCAATCATCGGTAACATCAATAACAGAAATTATAAGATGCCATCGAATAAAAGAGACACAACAAAATTGTGAAAGATTTGAATTTTACAATGAAGGGACTACAAAATTATTTAGACAACTTGAAATTTCAAATATTAGAATTCAAACATACTTTGGTGTTAAAATTCTAAATGTTGGAACGAATACTTCGAGTTCCCACAATTACCGTAATCTAAATTCATTGGGTTGGACATTTATTTTGCTTTTAAGTGTGTCATGATAGTTTTCAAATGACCGTTCTTGATTACAAGATGCGAGGTAATCGTTACTTCGCTTTGCCATCAACAATAAGAACTATTTAGCTTTACAAGTAACTTGGCCTTTTCTCATGGACCAACAACTATAAACAGAATTCCTTTGTCCAACTCTACTTGTAAATGTACGCAACTTATAAGTTATGTAAGTAATGAAACTTATAGCAGAATATCTAGAGCTTAGGTATGAAGAAAGTTTACTAAAACATTAGTGAACGGTAATGGGATACGAGACTTTGTTGTGGAGGGGGTGAAATAATTGTTTTTTTTTACCTTGTCGCTACAACAAAAGTTTATTTTTGTTGTAAACAAAACAAAAGATATTAATTGGAAAGTTTCAGAAATATTTTTGTTTTTATTCCATAAATCATAGCAAAGCTGTTATGCTTTGTAACACGTTAACGGATCGTATCTCTTTTTTATAAATTGACTTAGGTAAGTAAGTTTTTGTTAAGGAAAAGTTTTCTAAACTACAACGTACGGCAATAATATAGTGACTACATATATCTTCATGAAAATATAACTTATATAAATTCAAAAGATTCAGTATAAAGTGTTATAATATAATACATATGGTAAAAATGGCTAGCAACGATGAGTATGGTAGCAAACTGGACGATGACAAATTTAGCCTCAATCGCCGGACCTACAAATTGTCATAAAAGTATTCGAGGTAATTTAATTTTAATTTAAGATTAAGAAAAAATTATCAATTTAGTATTTCCAATAACTTAATGAATGTGGCAAGTATGAGAAGGTATTGTTTTTTAAAGGCTATACGTATTGAGTAGCAAAACAGATTGATAGAAGACGATGAGTTTGGTTGTTAAATGTAACGAAAAAAATTGCAAGCCTTAATTTTAGCATACGCGACATGTAATATAGAATGTAAAGAAGAAGCGAAGTTAACTTAAAGCTATTAAGATCATTCTAGATTATGCTGATAATGCATCTAAGTTAAAATACTGACTTTTTAAATACTTTTCGAAATACTCAAATACGAATACTTTTCAAAAACTGATGATTTCACAGTATTATTTTCTGATTAAAGACTCATTAATTTAATAACAGCTTATCAAAATATTGTCAAATGGTAAATAAAATCAGCAATTATAATCGTACAAATATAAAGTAGGCATCCAGTCGTAAGTTCTTAACCCTTGCATTACTTACATAAATGTGAGTCAATTTATTAAAAATCAATAAAAAATGTAGATAATTACGGTAATTTAAAGTTGTGTTGTTGGTATACATTCAATAAAATCGGTTTTAATTTTTGGATTTGAATTTGGATTAATTTTTAAATAAATCAACGGGTTAAAAGATATTATTTGTATATACCGTATATGTTAGATATAAATCATAGGTACAGTCATAGGTACAAGTATCTCACATTTAATGGAAATAGTTGTTGGTTAGTGGTAGACACACAGTAGAGAGCAGCCTGCGCACCGCAGAACCTTCGGAACAACCTTAGGCACTTTCCAGTGCTCAAGCCTCTTCCACAACTTGCAACTTACGTAGGTACTGCCCAGGAAGTTTAAAATGAAAAAAAGCTTACTGACACCGTGTGAGCTATCAAATATTTAATCATAAAATTCTTAATACGAAAGACGTGTTACATGAAAAATAACGTATATATAGATTAATTAATCGTACCATGCAATACTACACATACTCAATATTGACATTAAGGAAAAAAATGATATTTTAATAATGAATATTTGTATGCAATTTTGATATAGATTTTTTTTATGTTGTCAACCTCTTTAGAAATCGTGATACCAAATCAATTATCAACTATGCTCACCCTGACAATGATATCAAAACGAAAATAGCCATGTAAAAAAAGCAATCCTATTTTAAAAAATAATAATAATTACCATTTTATTTTATGTGATTATGCATCAAGATTTTGTTCTATAATAAATACAAAATCATAAGTAATTTCATATAAATGAGTAAATTTATCTCCTTTTTGAAAAAAATAATATAAGCTAACATCATTTCATATCGTATGTATATTTTTAAAAACATATGAAACAAAATGGGATATGTATGTTGGATATGCCCCAAAAAATACTACTTCAACATCTTATCTACTGACTGCTAAATACTTCCTATATTGTAATATACCCAGTAAATCTACAAATTTTTGGATTTAACAGGAATAAAGGAAAGGATATTGGCTAGAAATATATTTTTTCAATTCGATTTTACGCTGTATACAATCTTTAAGTGTAAAATACGGTTATCGTATCTATAAGCTCCACTAAGGGAGTTCAGATATGTGAATAAAATAATTATGTAACAGTATCCAATATTTTAAAGTTTAAAATCTCGAAGTTATTATAGCTTTTAAAAAATCCATTGTAATAAAGCTCATAAGTTGTTCGTGGTATTTTTAACCCACGCAGTAGGTCGGTTGAACATGAATGGGCATCTACTTCAGCCAGCCTCTTTAAACTGATGACATCATAAACTGGGAATCGGAAGTCTTAAACTCTGTCCAGTAACTTTGTGACCGGACACTGGGTGAGTGGATGCCATATCCTACCCCGAATGCAGTGGCATCCCCAAATATGTGAAATCAATTCAAAATCAAAGTATCAGATAGGTACATCAAATCATTATCATTTTTTTTATGTTTTCACTTTACTTAATGTTATTAATTATGAACTGAGATTTTTTCCTGCAAAACGTATGGACATACCAAGAATTTATAAAATAATTGTTATAAAAAAATACATAAAAAATATCGTTATATCAAGATGAATAAGGATAAATTAATAATACGGTATATTTCTAGAAAGTTTCTTTCAGTTTTTCGACCATAATTTGAATTTAATTCGGTGTTAATTCAAAAACTTTCTTCATTGTTTGATATTTCCAAAAATATGATGACTCTTATGATCGACTGTATATACTTGTATAATTAATTCTTGAATATATAGGAAAGCAAAATTTAAAACACTGTATACATATTATTTATAAGACTACTGATTCTGATACATCATAAGCTAGCACGAATTTATTTTAAGAATATCTATAGATATATAATATATAGGAAGAGTTATCAATTATAATAAATATATTTGTATAATAGATATATCTGTGGGACTTGAACCCAAAATTTCTGGTCCAGGGTAGTTTAAGAATGTGAAAAAATAAATGGCTCTAATAATATTACTTGGTATCTACTTTATTTCCAAAACTCAATTATTATACTTACTGCATGTACACGTCATTTATTTGCAAAAAAAATAAATTTCACTTGAGGGAATATTTTTATATTTGTCTACCACTGCACTGGCTAACACTTTAAATTTGGTGGAAAGCTACTGAAAGGTTTTCCGGGAAATCGCCAAATCGAGTTGTGGTGTTTTTCCTTTGGGACAAAAAGACTACCGCGAACGATTTTTTTAAACTGGCGCAAGTTTCTTAAAAGTCTATACTTAAGAGCTTGGAAGACTTTTAAAAACATATCTTAGGAATTGAATAATGATATTTATATAACAACTTTTTATTTGCAAAGGTATCCAGTGCTTCATTATTTTACTCACTATAAAATGTACCAGTTTATGTATAATGTAAATACGAGTACGTAAGTATGCTTAGAAGTAAAAAAAAAAACATCTTTAAATAAATGTAAATTTATGAAGAATGGTATTTATTATTAATAGCAATATTAATATTTTTACTCCACTTATTCTTTTTATTTTATTTTGTGGCATTTGTAAATGGTTTTTAAAATATCTCACTTTGATCTTTCTGGTGTCGATATACAAACGACGCATACACATACTGTCATCATTACAAAGGGAAAAGCACAGTACAATTAACAACTATCGTATAGAGTTTGATTATTCCGCGCGTGGTGTTACTTGCTTCTGAGAGTATTTTGAGGGAAGAGGAAGTGGATTGTCACTGCCAGATAAAGACTGACGATGAGGAAGCTGGCCAAAGCGAAAACATAAACAATTAGTTAGATTGAGAGGGATTATAGCTTATGAAATTAATAGAAGAATATGTTTATTAAATATGTAATGAAGCTTTAACTCATTGTATAGCAAGGATTAACATAATGGGATATAATGTTTTTCGCATTGTGTGTATTTAATAATTTATTTAAAAAAACGGTAATGATGTTTTGTGTCATTTTTTTTGGAGTTACTCACTGTTTAATCATTCTACAACATTTAAAACAAGCAATTAAATTGAATATTATGTTTCTACAATTTAAAAGTTCAAAAAATTGAGTAGTCATGTAATTTAGTTCCGTTTAAATTTTATAATAAAACAATACGTTAAATTAAATTGAATAATGTAATGCATGCGTTATTTCAGCATGACAGACAAAAGTTCAATTTACTTCTATATATATAAAAACATAATTACCACCAAATTTTTTAATCACCTAACCTAATGCTGTGACGACTTCAGATTTAGAAGTAGACCAATTTAGTGAAACTCGTTTACCGCTGAAAACACCTATAGTCATATATATTAACATTCCATAGCTGTTTAAATCAAATGAGCACCACATGAATGATAGTAACTAGTATAAGAGATTCAGCTTGGTAAATACACATAAAATACCTAAAGAAAGATATTACTTTTCGTAAGCTATTATTAAAAAAGGTCAGATGAATTTTCAGCGCATACGTAATTGAAAAAAAAATAGCATAGTATGATTAAAATAATATTGAATATTTCCCGATAAATACATTTGTATTATTTTACTATGAATTTTGATAAGTAATATAACCCTTTAACACCGACGGCGGGTGATGCAGTTAGCGCTAACCCACGGTTAAAGGCGTAAAGCAAATCAGTTTCGTAACAGGAAGCGTTGTCCGGGCGGATGGCCGTTGTCTAACATACAACATTCCAACATACAACAATCTAATTCTCAACATCTAACGGGTGACGACTAACGACATATGAACCAGTCAAGGCAACGGATGGATGAGGTTGCCGGAGGCTTCTACATCCTTTCACTGTCCTAAGCGTATTATTATTATATTTAATTACTTTAATCTCACACAGATGAAATACATACAGGAGCTTAAATCTAAATTAATTTTGAAATCAATTTTTAAAAAAACAATCACAAGTCTTCGAAGTATGAAAATTCATATGCTACATATTTTAGAGCACTGGAATACATGAATTATTATTTAAAATGTTGCATTAAGTCTAGACACAAAAATACGATTAATATCTTTTGAGCTAGAGTCACATAGTGTGGGGCATTTTCATAGGTAGTTAATTGTAAATTTTGTTTGTGCCTTAATGGTACGAGTATGGTAAGTCATATTTACGTTGTGAGGGCATTTTGCTTCAAATAAAAATGACTTACAAATTTATAACTAATGCCTTTCTGTAGAGTGGTTTATACTATTAACGTCATAATTAAAATAAAATATTGTATTTATCGTCAAATGCACAAACAATTAATATGAAAAGCAATTTAAAATTCTAGATACAACTGTCTCAAATAAAGAAATAAACCGGGCAAGTACCCTATGGCCCCATAAATCCCGTAAGCAAAGTCGGATACCTACACAAGTTGGTATTCGCGAAATTACTTTCTTTAATAAATTGTACTCCAGATAGGTATTTTGGTACACATTTGTTTTGTGCTTCTCGTATAAAATGAAAAATACACCTCACTTGGTACGGGTCTCAAACAGATTTCATTTAATCTGATGCCAATAAAACTTTATGCTCGCGAACCAGTGTTGTACTGGATTTCATAATTAAAAAAAACAGATAATTCATAATATCAGTTGGAATGGGTATATCCAAATACATAAGTGTATTGTATGCACTGACTTTGACTTGATATTTCTAATCATTTTAAAAAACCAAATTCAGCAGTACTGTCACCTGCAAATTAGTAAGTTTGCAGAGTTTGAAATATAGAAGACCATGCGTTTAGATCCAACAGCTACATAAGATTTTTTTGTCCGATGAATTTAACAATTGTCTGAACCAATTTAAGCAAAGATAAATTCTTTGTCAAGAAAAGTAAGCCTTCACGTTGAAAAAAATCTATGTGTTTCTTTATGTGTGTTAAGAAGTACTTGAAAAAAGTTATTTATAACAGTTTTATTTTTATTTTTATCGCATTTTCCATATCGATCTTTATTTTATATAATCATACATAAGCAAGCCTCTGCGTACTTTTAAACTTAACACAATAGAAGTCACGTATCTCTAAGTGCTTTTAAATAGTATGTGTCCATAATATAATAATCGACAGTAACAATATGCTCTAGATGTATCTAGCTACTAATTTAAATGTAGTATTGCAATAATTATTTATATTTAATATGAAGAACTCAAATTATATTAATTGCAACTTGTTAATTTATGCTCTAATTACAGTAACTAGACCATGTTTTAGGAAGTAGCTAAATATGATAAAGAAATAAATCGTAAATAGATATAAAAAATCAGTATAAAACAATGAATGAATCTTGTTAGTCGATTAAATACTGGGTATACAAGAAAGCGCTGAAGAGTAAATATTTAAGACTTTTAAGGACTGTTTTTTCAGTTACCCATGTATCCAAACCTTAATCCAGATTTTCATGCATAACATAATGATTTAAGTAATCTACAAAAGATGTATTACAACTCAAAATTTTAGAACTTAGCCGTTGTTGCTCACAGCATATTATCACAATAACTATAAGCTAAATAATTGTATTGAATAGCAAACAATTGATGATGTTTGTTATTCATAAAGACAACGACAAGAACATGCGTAGAAAATATAATACAATGAAAATTTGATCATAATCAAGCAAAGATTCCAGTTCCAACGAGCCAGATGTAGAGTAAGAAAGAAGTAGAAGAACTATGCAGACAAGATTTGAAGACTTATATTGAGGAAAATACATAACAACAAAAGCCAGCTGCTTAGAGATATAAGTCAGTAGAGGTCTCAAATGGAGAAAATAATACATCAACTCAACGAAAAAATATCTCTATTATAGAGAAATAAGACATAATATTTTTTTTGTCATACCATGAATTTACACGATATGACGATGCCCACGTTAGAGTGAATGGATCCTTGCAGTATGGAGACGTATCTTGACATTTTAATTTTCACGAGTTTACGCGTCACTTTAAATATATTTTTTTTTGATTCCATATAGTATGTAATGAATATTTTTAATAAAAATATTACCTTTAATTTATATTTATTGACGGTTCAAAATAACCGTAATTACTTATACCAATAAATCTTATATGAAAGTGCATCTGCGAAGGAGCAATTGGTTAAATTAGTGGAACCAGACTCGTCCGGCTCTGTCCGCTTTAAATACGGCTTCGTATTGAAACGGCAAATAAGGAAGCTAAATGCAATACGTCGTGAGTCTTGCATCTTGCCTGATGTTTGTACGGGCCCATAATACGCCATACGGAGCTGGCTAACTTTCTTTAACGGCTTCTCAAATAGATTGGGTTTTGATAAAATCTGAAACTAAGTTAAGTTGATATCCAAATAAACAATTGAGAATAATTTTTTTAGATCATTAATTTTGATATTAAATTAAAATTTTACATATCCGCTCTGAAAATAGTGCAAAAGACCTCTACAATTTGAAGGCACGTCTTCACAGATTGTTTTTCTTAAGAGTGTACTGGATGTATGTAGATAGTTAGTAACACGATATCATACTTGAAGAAATGAAAGGATATTCTTTAACTTTATATATAGCCTTCATCCGGTTGCGTTTTTCATAAGAATTATTATGACATCTCGATTTAATGTATCTATTGATAAAATTATATCTATATAATACATTTTTATCTTTGTATCGACTTTTTTGGTTTCTGAGGAAAGGTTTAAAAATATAATAAAACACACGTGCTACTACCTATAATATTGTAAATATTCATCTGATGCCTAATGCTAGAATTGCAATATATTCATAATTTAGTTTAGATACTTATTTCTTTCTCATTAATAATATATATATTGAATACCTAGTTTTATGATTAAAATATTGAAAAGCTTAGCACGAATAATTACGCAACTTTTTCTAGTATATTATTTTTAAAATAATCATTGTAGAGTACTTTCTGAAAGATATTAAAATGGCTAATAATTGACATAGGCATTAGGCCACACATATATAAGTTCAAGATAATTTATGACAGACAAATATGTATTAGAGCGCGGTAGACATATTTTTAAACATAATCTCGATTCAATTATTCGTTAATTTTTTCCAGTTAAATAAGAAGTAGAGATATTAATTGATGCTTTTAACGAATTTGTGTAACAAAGCCTTCGCTTGAAATTAGAATTAATTCTTGTCTAGTCTTGATTTTTTTACTACTGTACATTGATTTCCTTGTCACTATGGAAAAAATCTCAAAGCGAACTTAATTAAAACAATAGAAAAAAACTTGTCTCATATACTGCGATGACATTTAAGGCAAAGATTGTGAAGCGGTTGCGGCAATAAGGAGCGAAGCGTGGAATAAAATCGCCCAGTCCGTGGCTCCGTAGGCGGGCGTATCTTTGACAATATTTATCCCGTTTGACAGGGCGCCGAATTAGGAATAAAGAAAGATATTGCCAAGATTTATGCCTGCGGGCGCTCTCGTTCGACGCGCTGGAGGTGGGCGGCTCGCAAGGGCGGCCACTTGGATCAAGATTTTTTTCGTAATTTGGCGCGAGTAGTAATTTTAGTTGATACAAGTATATTTTTAATAAAAATGCTTGGTAAATTAAAAAAAAAATTGACACAGATTTTTTATGTTACTTCTTTAAAAACATGACGATATAATTTTGATGAACATTGTTCAACATACGTCTCATAATAAATTTGAATTAAAAGCTTAAAAAGATAGCCATTGTAATCTAGCGTAACCATAAATTAATCATACGTTATTCATCTTCCCGATAACTGAGAGATTAGCGTGGGGGCCTCGAATCCGGGGAGTGCGAATTCGATTGCGAATTCACATCTGCTGGGTTTTAAAAAATCTGGAAATACAGCACTGGATTACCATCAAATAGAACGATTTGCTGACAATCAATGCTTTTTATGACATGTCTTTACATCGCAGTGCTTCATAATATACTCAATTTTCTGGGATAGATATTTTCACACCATGTAGATCTTTTTTATGTGATTTTGGAGCATAAATGGTAAAAAAATGAACTATATCACAATCCGATTATTGTATTTCTTGAATTTCATTGTATTCACCATCTCGGTTGCGTTTTGATAAAAAGTAAAAAACTTCAGCTCATCGCTTGTAGTTTACGAAGTCAGTCAGGGATAGATTAAAACATATATTATAAATATAAAAAAAGTATCAAGTGTATTACTGTAATTACTGTAAAAGTTATCACATAGATAACAAATCGTAAGTATTTATTGTCCACAAAGAAATGTGTTTCTTAAATCATTCTTTTCATTCAATGATAATTTGAATTGCGTAAAATCTGCATTATAAGGCATGGCATGGTGTATGTGCAATTCATACATGAGGTGAATACGGAGGGAGTGTTATGAATCAACACATACGTTGCAAAAATTACAGCAAACATCAAGCAATAAATTAGTCTCTATGGGGCTGAAAGTTTTATTTATATTATTGTTCGATGCCAGAATATTATTTTCGGCGGGAAATGTCCCTGGTGAGCCTGGATTTCCTGCCAGGAGCATTGAATTCAAAACTTTTGCATTCTTATAAGTATTACTGCAATCGCTAATAGATGCTATGTAATATCATTTAAAATGAGTTTTGTATTTAATATCATAGATATTTGTTTATTGTAGCTTCTATTTAATTTAATAATATTTCGATTACATAGTAACAGTGACATGATTAAGTCATTTATTAATTACGGGATATCCCAAATACATACTCTGTATTAAAAAGCTTCATAAATTTATTTTATAAAATCTTTCGTTTCAGTGAACAAACTAATTAAGTGAATAGCTTAAGCATCCATACATATAAAGCTCACAGAAATACAATTTTCCTCTTTTGTTAATTACTTGACATGGCTTGATTATTTTGAAATGATATAATATATGCATATACATATATAGTTATATAATATATTAAATACAGTAAATACTAGTGAACATGTAATACATTTTTATATATAAGGCATCCTTTCACTTTGTAATAGATTTGTGGTTGATTAATATATTCTCACAGCTTGATTGATACTAAGTCGTGTCATCATTTATTTATGTCATATAACATTTCGTTAATATGCTAATCTTACTGAAATTATTTGATTTCTCTCAAAAATTTACTAAACGATGGAAGAGTATTCGATAAATTGTAATGTGTTCTAAAATTGACTGGAAACGGCGTAGATGAATGTCCGCAAAGTGAAGTATACCCTGACAGACATTGTTTAGAGTTAAATTCATTATAATTGATCCTAAGCAAAAATGGTAATTTACTAACATAGTTTAAGAAATTTACTCCAGTAAATAAACATTCTTTGATACTTATTTCTTACTGGCGTAATTTTATTGTTATAATTTTAATCGCAAGCTGCCAAAATTTATCCAATTTATGCAGGTTTATTATTTAAATAAAATCATTCAATGATTTTGAGAAATATTTCACCTGAAAATATCATTTATTATAAAATCAAAATAGAATAAATGTATTTTAATACATCACAATATCAGGCTATAAGCTAACAATCGTAACAAATTGTGTGAAATTTAAATGTGTGAATAAGACACAACCTACGATAAAGTTATCGTAAGTGATCCTTTTATAATATAGTGCGAATAAGGTTTTGTATTATTGGTTTTTAAGGCTTTACATAACCTCACACGAATGCATCTCGAAAGTAATAAAACCTGTCTAAAAGTACATTGCTGCCAAGAACATTCGCAATGCACTTTTGCTCAGAATACAATAGTTAAATCCGCTAAAGCTTGGAAATAAAGCAACCCACTTTTTGATGACAAGGATAGGCTGTAAGATGATATAAGATGGGGAGGTAGGCTATATAGGATGTCAATTGATACCTCACGCAGAATAAAATTAACACCTAAAATACAATAAGTATTATATAATATATAGGCTTTGTAAAAATATTTTTTACCAGTGTGGTTCGAGAGGTTTGCGTGGTGGTTCAGATATAAATTTAAGCAAAATAAACGATGCAAA
>JAGVSQ010000601.1:0-37040 GCA_022683975.1 Rhyacophila evoluta | reverse complement strand
TTCCTAAATGCAGGACTATCCTGCCAGTAGTCATACCAATGCGGAGAGCAATAGTATACTACTACTACTGGACTACTGATAATAAAAAACACACTTCTACAAAAGGATGAAAAATAGAGTAATTAAAATTTAAAGTAACACTTACTAAATACAATACTTAAAAAATTCCTTTTTTTTTCATTTAAAAAAAAATATTTATACATTTTACTGTGTTCTTCTACCAAAAAAATACAGCATTTATGTTTATAATAATAATTAAACTCTTCTTCTTCCATATCCGCTCCCTGAGTGGAGCATATTCCATATCCCTGTCGGCCGCCAGTATTCTTGCGTCCTCCATCCCGTAACTCTCTATAGATAACATTCTATAAATAGTATTTAGCGGCCTTCCGGGACGCCGATGACCGGTTGGCTTAAAGAATAGGCAGGTCAGGTTTAGACTCTTTTCAGGCATCCGCAGTTTGTGGCCGAGCCAGGTCCATTAAATAACATTATTATTTTGCTTATTGTGTCATTTTATCTAGCTTTTATCGCGCACTGATTTGTCGGGACATCGTAGTACTGGTGATGCTACAAAGAATGATTCTAGTGTCTAAGAACGCATTATCAGAAAACACCATATTTTTAATAAGTAGGCTGTGCTAAAAAAAATACCGCCGTATAGATAGATAGAGGGTGTTAGAACCAACTGTCGGTCATAAATTTGCTTTGTTTTTAGTATCAATAAAATTTTTAAATGATTAACTTTTGGGGGAGTTTATTAAAATCGCTGTGTCTTAATCTTTGAAATAACTACGCATCCATAAAGTGTTTATGGCGAGATGCGGGCCCGTTTTTGAACGACTCACATAATATCAACGTTTATTTTTCTTTGTTACAAAACATTACAAATTCAATTTTATTATTATTTTTTTACTGTACGCCTCGCGACTTTGTTATGGCCTAATGCTCCCCAGCAAACGTAAAATGTGCTCGCATCAGAGATAATGGAAAATGAAAATGTGGAAAATTGGAAAATTTGCAATCCGAAGAGAACTTATAACTAAAACTTATATATATTTTTATGTGCCGTACACAATATATACACAATGACATATAATATGACGAAGATGACGAAAATCGTACCGCTAATGACATCTGCCACTGCCATCTGCTTATTTTTCCATCAAGTCATAAAAAGACATTTTTCATCTAAATTACTCGCTTATTGCAAAAGCTTTTTTCATCTATATATATTTATCTCTTTTTGCAACATTATTTTCAGGAAGTCACAAGAAAGCGCCTCTTTTATTATGGATTATTATACATTCGTTTTCGATATTTCTAAGTAACTATTTTCAGAATATTTTATTACGTCATACGTAAAAATTGTTCAAATATTTTTTTGATTTTTTTTTTTCGAAATAAAAATATACAATTAAATTTATAAAATATTTTAATGGAATGTAAATTCAACGCGTGTATGATACAATTAAAATATTAATAATAAGAGATCTACTTTAAATCGACGTGAATATCTCGGAAGTATATTCAATTTACCCATAACTTATGGTTACTATGGTCACCACTTACTCAACTATGTTAACATATATTTTACAAATATCTATATATATATATTATGTATTTATGACACTAGTCATTCAAGCTAATTATGTGGGGAGATCATCACGCTCGCCGTATGACGCCGTAGACCTTTCAAAAGGTAGAGTTGGTTGTCAATGTCAAAATTAAGTCTATACGGACTCCGGAAAGGAAAAAGGACGTAACCCACATTTTTTCAAAATAAATTTAAAACACGTTGTATCGAAATGATGTCGGCTGAACATGCTGAATTTGTGTCTGAATATAACTTTTAAGTTTGGAAAAAGGATTGGTTGTGAAATATGCAATAGATTAAAAGGGCTTCCAACTAATCAATTTTACTGGTTTTTTGTTAAATAACTTATTGAGTTATTGTAATATAGAGTAAGTAAAACACCATTTTTAATCTTCATACACTTTAAGGTCGTGCCTATGTAATGTTTTGGTTTTAGCACAAAATCGTTAAATAAACGTTTTTGTGCCTCCTGCATTTTTTTTATCTAGGCTGCGTTTTTTTCTCATTCCGCAGTGGATATAGTAATTAAATGACGCTACCCTTGGTCGAAAAAAATGAGATTAACATTTACTCTCCATTTGATCTGAAGGCGTAGAAAATTCTTCAATATATATATACATATTTCTTTGTATAATTATCTTACCACGATAGAAAAATCCATTCATCATTTCAATCCCTACCAACAATCATTCAAAAATTATATCTGAGACGATAACTGATCCTTCCTTTATCACAAATATTTCATCGGCGAGCTTTTTATATTGAAAGCTTTTATTTAAAAGCTTTGTTGAATGCAATATATATACAAACACATTCCAACATATTTTCATTATCATATCACATATAATATAAAGTGAACGTATCTCAGTTTTCAATTCTCTGTCATAATAAACATCGCCTTCGCCATGATTTGTGTATTCAAATTTCCGTACCCTTTCAATGGCACGGCAACAACTTCATTTAACATCGTGCTTTAGAATTTCACAATTCGCAAAACACACAATATGCTTCGGACGTTGTAGCATTGTATTCGAGTCGACCAATGCGTCGTGTTTCTGTGCTTACGTCGGTCAATTAGTACACTCAGGTTATGAGAGTTAATTATTGTTCTCGCATTACGGTTTGTGGGATATATGATATTCAATTATTTGAAAGGTTGAAATCTTGATTGGCTAACCTAGCCGGTACGAAATCCACAAGTTAATCATCGTTAAACCTCTATTATAATATGCGCCATTCGTACTCGTTACAACCCTTAAAAACAGGGTTTCCACATTAGTTGCTTGCATACAAAAAATAATAGTCATATTTCTACTATTTGAATCTAGTTTTATATGCTATTATTTGTAAAAACAATTCATATTTAAGCGATTAATATACACATAACTAATGTTAGTGTCAACCGCCTCCATCCGACAAATGGTTACTTTAGAATTTACTTTACTTATTTAGATGGTTAAAATACATGGGCCTCACAATTGACGAATTCTTTATGATTCCCACGTCTGTTGGATTTTAAAAATCCAGGAAAGCAGGACTGAATAGAGCAATTGTCTGACAACCAATTCTCGTGAATATAATCTGTCAATACATGTCTTCACATTCGAGAGATACATATACTCCACCTTCGGAGCGCACATCTTCACATTGTGTAGTTCCATATGTTACACTTTTAGAGCGGACATGGAAAAAAAATATCAATCACACATTTAATCTCCCTCCTTTTATTTTTTTAAATCGTTTCGGCTTTTCTTTTAATGTTTTAAGCTGGCAAGCACCCACTCTCATAACTTGACGATCAATCAAATATAAAAATTAAATAGATTAGTTTAAATAGTACTCAAAAAAATCAGAATTCAATTTATAGATTTAATTTTTTTCTACCTTGGTAATTTTAATACTTAACTCTCTTTTTCGTTTATTACGTAAATAAATCTTGTGACAACACCATACGAAAATAAAATTTGACAAAATCTAAAAAAAACTACGTTGAAATAAAAGATATTTGAAAATCGAATTCGTAATGTTCTTTCTATGACGATTTGAAAAAATGCGGATCGCCATATTTTGTATTTGGAACGTTGAAATATTCGAACTTCTCCCTTTTCAATATAGCCACTGTTATTTGAACGTTGGATCAGCGCTGTGTCCACATGAAGAATATTTCCCGCCAGATGTGACGTCCGGTTCATAAATCAAACAGTGCTGCGCTGTCAAATTCTGACACCGAGGTTTATACTTGATTCACCTCACAGAAGCGAATTTCGCAATTTGTTGCTTGGACCCTTTTACATCATCATCGTAGATTTATTACACATATAAAATACACAAAATCTACAATTGTAATATAGTTCACTATTGATTCACTGGATTCTAGTTTATATGATGGATTAACCATTATAAAAAAAAACTTTTATTTCCATTTATTCTTATTCCTGGCTGGTATGTCCTTACATAGTGTAACCAACTGTAGAAGTCCATTGCATACTTTACATATGTTATTATACTTAAATTGTATTAATTAAATGGTGTTATATTACTTTGTTTACAGAGAACACGTTCACGGTGCGGGTGGAGAAAGACCGGCGCGGTTTGGGCCTCAGCGTGGCTGGCGGCGCCGACGCTGCGATGGGCGTCGGCGGCGTCGGCCTCGTGAGGATACGACGCTTGTACGCATCACAGCCCGCTTGGTCCACTGGGAGACTCAGACCTGGTGATCTTCTCCTTGCTGCCAATGGAATATCGTTAGCGGGTCTCACCACATATGTAAGAATTTTGCACAGTTATAACTTTAAAAATGTGAGAATTATCAAATTACTGAGAGAAAATCATCGAAACGTAAAAATAAGTCATGTAACTCACTTTATTTCATACACTATTGACTTTGTTGTTTCACGGATTGGTGGAAGCAATTATAAAGATTTATCATCTTTTGATTAATATGTAATATATTTGACTATTACAGGAAGCACTAGAAGTTCTCAGAACAACACCTCCAATAGTCGAACTCCTCGTATGCAGACCGGAAGGCGAAGTCATGGGCTGTCTCACGCCACCGGGCGGCGGGCCTCCAGAACCGCCACTCCGTCAGCCGCCGCCGGATCCCCTCAATCTTCACGCTCCGAGGGCTAGGGCTCCTGCCCCTCCCCCGCCTCCTCCGCCACTTCCCCCGCAGGAAACCTCGCATCAGCATCAACACCAACCAGAATACGAGGAACCTCTGCCGATCTATGATGTTAAATTTGGAGTAAGAAATATTTTCAATATCCCGTATTATTTACTAATAAACTATTCAATGTGTAAACACGGTGAAAAACTGATCACACATGAACTGCATTGTGTCTTGTCCAAATTTTAATATCATTTATTTTATCCACTGCCATATTTAGAAGAAAAATTGTTTGAGAATTGTGGAAGACGTATTTCGGCCTTGAAGTAGTTCCTGTGTATCTATGGTCAGTTTGACTTAATTAATACTGTAGATTGTAGAGTGTAGATGGACTGCGAGCCAAAATTACTCAAGACATAAATATTATAAACGAACAGAACAAATCTGTCTCTATTTTTTCTTCCTATTGGTATCCATACATTTACAGTCCGCCTGCAGTCCGCGGACTGTCAATCCAATACGGTTATTAAGATTGAGGCAGGCCACACATTCGTTAATCCGCGTCGACAGCTGTGTACGGTTTGATCTATAGGCTTATGTAACATTATCGCTTTAGGATTGGTTTATTGAAAAGACCAACCATAAAATGTTCAGAAGATGAAAAAAAGATATCATGTCAATTCATACAGATAAATACTTGAAGGTGTCTGAACTATTTTTCAACTGTGCTGATTGCTGTAATATAGGAGAATATAATCACAGTATATTATTTACTATTAACTATCTAATTAGTTGAAAACACATTCTGTTCTTCAAATCGCGCACTGTGGTTATTCGATAAAGCAATCCTAAAGCGACGACACGTGGGGCCTGCTTCAATCGTTATCATCAGTCTCAAATTGACAATCCGCGTACTGTTGGTGTATGGGTACTATAAAGCAGTGCTCCGCAATCGCTGTGCCGTAAGACGGTACTGGGTGTGCCATGGCATTTCTTACTTTTTTATCTGTAGTGTGCCGTGAAAGATAAAAGGTTACGGAGCACTGCTATAAAGCTTGTTGTCTGATCTCTTATCACATCTTCTGCTCTCGTTAAATTATATATTATACTCCCATTTACATGTGAGCAAACCTCTTAACAGGAAACCATAGGAGTCCTGGCATGATGTGTAGATCAATCATATTTCTTTCATTTGTTAATACTTTGTAAACTAAAGCCAGTTATAACTTTTGATATTATTAAACTACTATATTGTTCCACACTGCGTAATTGGATAGATTGATTTGTTAGGTAAATATTGTTTTGCATAATACGAAAAAGAATCATTTAAAATAATTCTCTATTTACGTATTTAGCTACATATTTTAAATTATTTATTTTTAAAATACGTCCAGACAATATAAGCGAACATAAAAGATTTTCTAATTACATCGCTCTCACATTATTATCTATGCTATCGCAACAAATTTCATATTTTCGTAAAGCGAAATAAAATAAATACACCGACTTAATGTGTAGAATAACATACGAAAGACGAACGATGTTCTTGCAATAATATTAATAGTCATATATTATAAAAAAAAACATCACAAATATAATATTGTTTATAGTAAACTTTTATCACCAAAAAAAATTTACTATCACTAAACTCACTGTAGCTTCTTGAAAATTTCGGGTGTATTTTTTTTTATTTTTTAAGAACTTCTACCATTTTTTTTACACATTTCGAGAATTTTTTGATATTAAATATAAAGCTGTTAAAATATAATATACTGGACTCTTTTTATACGCGGCTTCGAAATAGCACGGTGCTATTTTTTTTTGTTTAAATCTAGTTAAGAAAATTTGAAAATGAATATAACACAGGCATTGAATATCTCAAGTGATGAAAGTGATGTAGAACCAAGTGTGTATAAAAGAATTCATCCATTGTCTGATAGTGAATAACTGTGTTACGATTGATAAAATGCAATAAGCAATAATAAATTTTATCTTTTAATATCCTTTTATACAACGAAATCAAGGAGTATTGCGTGGAACGTATCCACCGTGTAAAAGAGAGTCCGGTGTACTTTTAATCACGAAATTACGTACGTGTTCTTTACAAATTCTACATACATATTCTACGTCATCTTTTTTGTTATAGACTAGTAATTTTAAGGTGTTTGTGCAGAAAAACAGTTTCAATTTTTAAACGCGCGTCAGTTCTACTGCCTCGTATAATGGGCTAACGGATTGGTTGACATCAACCATGGATGCATCAAAATAAATTGTTTCAATGTATTCATACTTATGTATATACCTTTATAATAAATACTATCGACCTAATGATTTTAAAATTTAAAGATACATTATAGACAAGAATTCAACAGGGAATAGTAAACTACCAAAATCATTACGAAAATATTTATTGGTTGCTGACTTTTTTGAATACTTAAAAAAACTGCATGTAACAAAACAAATGTTTATCTTAAACTTCAGCTCGATCGTAAATGTATTCTAAAACATTCTTTCAATTTGTTTTTGTTAAAGTTATTTTGTGACTTTGATTCAGTTTTTTTAGTAATTTTAAGCTTAGAGTAGCATTTAAGTGTATGAATTTCAGTTCAGGCCTCGTAACTTATTTAATTCTGCAATTTTTCTTTGGAACATGTAAATAATTATTTCAATTAATTTGTTTCGTATAACTTTCTGTAATATTCGATAAATCACAAATATCAGTCACCTTTTGCGGATAATATCCCAGACGCTTTGCACGAAATGAATTTGTGGCAAGCTGGAAGACTCTCAAATGAGATTATCGGATTAGGTTTCTCTTTGTGTCATTCATACCATCACCAACAATACTAAAGCTATGTTTGCTCTCTTCTCTCCCTATCCTGCTCTCTCTGTCTATATCCCTCTGGAATTCCACAGGAGGACGGATCAGTGGTAAGGTTTACTTTTCTATATTTGAGTTGTACTGTCTCTTGGTGTTAACAGAACCGGCTTAAGGAGATATCATTTTATACAAACGATTTTTTATTATTATTTTCTTTTGGCGAATATTAGATGTATTATAACACGATAACAAGTTTTAGAAATCAAAAGCTTAATCAAACAAAATTTTGTCTGATTAATATGTAAGAATAATTGTAGTACTTACTATAAGTCTTCGAAAGAAGTCTTGAATATCTTGTAAAGAAAAAAGATTTTAAATTTGCTCTCAATTTGTTCAACTAAAAATTTGTTGTGCATGCTAGCGTAAATAATTACCCCAGCATATTGAAAAGTATTCAGTCAAACAGACTATTATCGTCTGTAGAAATGTCGTCATTATACGTTAGTTCACATGTAATTCGACAAGTTACGTCTAGACAAGGGGTAGCCAAACTGTTTTGATTATTGACCCCCACTAAATTTATCATTAGTGCTTTATATATGTTTTACAAACAAAAAATACCCTCTATCCCAAATTGACCCCCAGCAATGTTATATCGATCATTTTGGCGACTCCCGGTCTAGATCTATTTACTACGTACGATAAATTGAGTGCAAAAACTAAAGTAAAGTATATAATATTCCAAATATATTCTTAAGCCCACCAAATTTATGGCAATCCAATATGATGAATGAAGCTGGGAGAGGCCTTCAACTAATAGTAGATTGACTGCAACTATTGTTGATACCAAAATAAAACTTGCAAGAAATTTCGTCATCGTTACTTTAAATTTACTTAGTTACTTTATGTTATTATTATGATTATTTTTCACGACAATTGTTTGTCAGACAATTGCTCAACCCAGTGGGCATCCAGTTCTGCATTATTTCTTTTTTTTTTAAATTTTATATTCATTTAGCAAAACCGATTCTATAAAATCATTTGTCATATTCAATTATAATAAATGAGAAGGAAAATATGTTGTAATTAATTTTGCTGTGTAAAAATAGATGTAAATTAATCAGACTTTTAAAATGAATAAATTATTTCGAATTTCAAATGTGTGAATCATAGTTTATGATAAATTTTAATCAAGCAACATCAGTTTGTAATATCCAAATTGGGCAATATTTTCAAAAGATTTCCAGGACAGTTCGCTCCTGTCAAACCTAAAAATAATTCTATACGCATTATTTTCATTTTACCGCACGATAGACCGTCATTCAATTCAATTCTATTTACTTGTGGCATTATAAAGATGCACGTTTTCCAAAAAAGATTCATTTTTGCTTCGAGTTTGCTTATCCTGATTTAGATTATCTTACTTATTTACTTTTCAAAGGCCTCAGTGAGAGCTTTTTGAAAATGTCAATACATTCAAAGTGTTCTATTTTCTTTTATGCTTATTTTTTGAAAAATATCGAATGTTGTAGTATATTTTTATGTATTTATCATTCAATAAAAGTGATTCCTTCAGAAATAAATCAATTCAATTGAATCACTTTTATTGTTATTCACTCCCAGTTTCAAATGGAACAGTATTTTTTCAGCTACTTAATAATACAATATACAACAGAGTGTATAATAAAAATATATATTAAAATGATAATAGCGAATTAATCAAATTAAATCTTTAACCATGGAGTAAAAATTGGCTTATATAAAATGAGCACTATTCCATGAAAAGTGTCAAGGTTTTTATTGAAGTAAGACATTCAAAACTCTCCTTTGTAATAAATTTAGTACAGCCCGTTAAACTACATATATCAAATAGTTACTCTATAAGACAAACCCAAGACAGGAAAATCTCCAAGAAGAACGATGGTATTTATAATTTTTATGTTTTTCATCGCTTATAACAAAGCAATACCTCGTATACTAGACAGAAAAAAAATACAAGCGATGAAAAGAACTCTCTTTATTCATATGGCCCCCAGGGGGGACAGACCTTTAAGAGTGGCACAAACCAAAAATTACTTTTTGGGGACATATACCAAATTCTAAGGGAGCCACAGGCAATATACATTACGCGACCTACTATGTACCAAAGTATAAATTACGAACAAAAAATTCTGGGTGAATCTACAAAAGTAGAGATTTCAAGATTGGGCGAGAACAAAAAACAGGGGAGGCAAAGAAATTTTTTAATTCAAAAAGAGGCCACGGCCCCCAAACAGGTTGGGAACCGCTGCTATATAGTAAACAAAATTCTGTACTATTTTCAATTTTAGGATTATAAAGTAATAGTTAACTATAGTAACATAAAAAAAATATGGATAAATGGTATATGAGTTTATTGCTTTGTCATGAGGGAAATAGTAACAGTTCTTTGTGATAGTTATTTAAAAGTATCATATTACATACTTTAATTATATAATCCATATAATCCTTACTTTATTTAGGACTTCTCTCTTTCATTTACATTTATGTGAAATCAATATGTTAATTAATATTGATTACCTTTTTCAGGAGTTCGACATTGTAATGACCAAGGTGAACGGCTCACTTGGCTTCACACTTAGGAAAGAGGACCACAGCGCCCTCGGGCACTACGTGAGGGCACTAGTCAGGGAGCCTGCTCTTAGTGATGGGCGGATACAGCCTGGGGATAGAATTGTGGCCGTAAGTTATTTTTTTTATTATTTTATAACACGCACTCAAATTTATGATAATGAAGATAATTTTGAAACTTACAATAATAGTTTCCATGAGAAAGTAAGTGAACAATGTTAATGCCATATCATAATCATATCATAATGCCCCTAGTATGATATTATGTGAGATACTGTGTGGTTGTCGCATTGTGTGTGATCTTCTGTTAAATTAATAGAAATTTGAAGAAAAAAAATTTAAATACAATCAACAAATAGATGGTTCTCTTTATTTTGTTTTTTTTCTTAATTATTGGTACACAAAATATAAAGAGATGGACATAATGAAGTCTCTCTTTGTAGTAATAAGTATGTACATAGTATTAATCCACCATCTAAATATACTGGAACCTGGTGGAGGCAGACATTCCTGACCCATTTTCAGAACCCATCCATCCAAACAAAACATAATAAAATATATCTATTTAATAATTATGATGAACGTCCTGGATCGTAGTTAAACTGTCATTAATGAATACATTTAATCCTTTTTTTGCTGTAATTGAAGGTGAATGATGTTCCAATGTCAACTCTATCTCACGGAGAAGCTGTGTCATTCCTACGGAGGTGTGGGCCCATGGCTCGCTTGCGGCTTTACAGAGATCACTGCGGGACTCCGCCTTCACCTTCTGCTGCATCACCCACTACCGAATCTGATACCAATCTAATCACTAGACCTAAACCTCCCTTAAGGTAATCTTACTTTTTAATATTATATTTTACAAAGTATTTTTTCCAGCCTACATTATGGCATAGATGAGAAATTACCCAATTCGGCCAATTATTTATTGTACTGCTTAGAATTATCTGAGGATTTGATTCATACTTATGCTTCACGACAAATAATTTATTCCATAACAATACCCAATATGAGCCATGGCTTCAAAGAAAACTCTTTTCAATCCAATCCAAGTCTTATCTAGTGTGAGTATTTTCCAATTTCATATTTATTACCTATCCAATTTATCTCCAAAACCATTAACAAATTCATATAACTACTAAATTTTTGGCCTATCACTTCTTCTATACCTCATCAGATTGCTGGGCAACTCTTTATTTTCTGGTTCTTGTCAGCCATACCATGCCAATAACTTAACCAATGTAGACTTCCAAACTTAATTTACTGAATGAACTGAGTACATAAATCATATAGCTCAATATTACATCATGTTCCCCAATCATTACTAGTCTCTATTATATTCAATGTTGTATAATAAATAAATCATATTTTCCAGACAAGAAGCAGTCAATATGTTATGTGATATCGCAGCTAGGAAACTGACTCCCGATGATGGCAACGGTTCTCACTCACCGTGCATATCACCGAGGAGATTTAAAAAATTAACAAGAAACAGTACTGGGTATTCACAAAACAGCGGTAAGTGGACATAGACAAGAACAAGCTTACTATTGCCCTCTTTGAATCATAAATGTTACCGCTTTATCTGTCAACATATTGTTACATTTAGATTTTATTAGCATTTTTACAAGTTAATTTTAGAATTGTGTATTGTCATAATCTATACAGTAATTTTTATCTTTCTCTCTCAGAAATCAGGTCTGTTTTAAAAATGAATTCTCTTAACTCATCCTTCACAGATTGATTGAATAAAAATGAATATTCACTGTCACTTCACGTTTTTTCTGTAAATACTTCCAAATCACTTATTTTAGCGTACTTAAAAAATGTGGAAGTAGTAGTGAGCACTTATTTTTATTCTAGCCCAATGTGTTTTCGTAATATTACTGATTTTTTTTTAATCCATGACAGATTTACACAAAATCATTTTGTTTTACACCATTGCCACACGAATATTAATGTAAGCCTCATTTGCTTTTTTCATATTGATGTAAATCGTATATGACAAATTTACTTCTATATTTCACTACAGTAAAGCAAATTTACTTTGCACCAACCAAAACTACTTTGCACCTCAAACAATTTAGGCAAAAAATTTGAATAAATCACAGACCTAGATATTCATTATCTTACTGTTGCAGACAAGAGTTATAATTAGTAAACATGAAGCTACTTTTCAGAACTCAATCATGATTATTAAGTTAGGTACAAATACAAGAATCTGAGAAAAGTTTTAAAATTATCTCTATATCTGTGAATTCTTTTAAATGAAACTATTATCTGAGAAGTCACAACTAAATACTCGAATCGATAAGTATGTGCCTATAAATTACTCAGCACCAGAGGTCAGAGAGATCTAGAGACCTGCCTATTCTCAGTACTAATAAAAGATGATATAGCTTGGAAGATCAACTATTCAAATCATTTCTGTATTTAATGTTACTTTACTTTGACGTTTGAATGAACTCATTTAATAAACATCTAATGAAAATACGTTATGTGTATTTTCCAGTGTCACTTTGTAGAGCGATAACTAAGCATACTCGTTGCGGTACTGTAGATTGCAGATAAAGTTCCACAACTGCATATGGATTTTTTTTAAATTGAAACTCAGGACTACTGTGTTGAGTGATAACGACCAATCTATTAATATATCCATATATCCCATATTCGGAACAGACATGATCAAAAGAAAAATCAAAGATTGATATGACAAAATTAATTAATCGTAAGATGTACCGCAATTTTGTAGCATTTAATACAATAATGGAATTTCAGCAAATAAAATATACTCATATAAAATTGTAACAAGGGAAAATTAGACCTTATTGGTGCAAAGTAAATTCGCTTACTGTAGCTACTGCATAATATTATTAAATCATGAATGAGCTAGAAAACATTTTAGATACCTAAACAATTTTAGTACAGCCTACAAATGAATAGGTTGATTCTGAAAAATCCTGAAGAATTTCCCACTTGCGACAACATGCAATTAAAAGCTTCACTTCAATTACTTGTCGAAACACAGCACATTGTGACGTCCGTATTTTTTTTTAAATGTGAATGTTGGTTACTCATTTTTATTTATCAGAAAACTATCAAAACTTTATTATATTATTAGAATTTGAATGATGTTAATACTTACTGCAATGTATCTATTTTATTTAGTTTTCTTTAATTATTAATTTCTTTTATTATTTTGTGTAATATTGTTCAAAATTGATAGGAATATAAAAATGAGCTAACCAACTATAGCCAGGTATAGGATTTTCGAAGTCATAAATGATGTTGTATTATCAAATAATAAGACATTACAGTGATTCTTTAATTATCTAATGTAGAAAAAACATTGATAATTAGTATAAAATATGTTACTTTCAGAAAATAACATAACAAAAAGCTGCAGTATATCGTAAATTGCATTTATCAAAATCACTTGTTATCGGAGATACCTGAATTTGAAAATCAAGTAATATATCTGTGTATTGCAAACTGTTAATGTATATATAAACCTGAAACTCGGATGTAGAAGAAGGTCTATTTATATGATCTAAAAAATTTTGGATTATATTAACTAAAATTATAATCAATTTCTATCAAAAAATTTGTACAAAAAATGTATTTTATAACCAACATCCATATTCACATGAAACATCAGCTGAATTAATACTGCATTTGACAAAATTTTTAGTTTCAAGTTTTCTGTTGAACTTTCTTCACAATATACGGAAGTTCATTTCAGAAATGACATGTGTATTAATAGCCTGTCTTCAATTAATATTGATACTGAAGCTAACACTATATTTCATAAGAGAATCTCTAATTTGTCTTTTTATTTTACAAGTTCACCATCATTTATAACATTACGGCCATTTGCTAATTGAATTCACACGCACTATTGGAATATCATCATACAAAATCCACCCGATATATATTATATTTGAAGCCTCACACATTCGCAACACCAAATAGTAATGGTACATTTTTACAGATACCATGCACCCCTACTCCGTAAACTGTCCAAGCACAACGGCAGAAAACTCAGACAATGAGCTGAGTCAAACGTTGTCGTACCAATCGACCGACACTGCTGATACCACCTATTCCGTTGTCCCGGATGGTAGACCCATTAGGCCCACGTGTTTTAACGGGCAAGCGTTTGACAGTTCTAAACCCGCTAGACCTGATTTCTTGGATTTGGGCGGACCGCCAACGCCTGTTATTAATAGAAAACAGAGGCTGCATTTTTCAGGTAGAGTCTTTAAATACGAGTAAAGTGAATGACACTTCGACAGATAGGTATCATCAATTAAAAATATCTATCCATTTATTATCAGTCATCAATATGAAGGATTTTAATTAAGTTTTAGTGGCTTATTGGTGTAACGAGTAAAAATACAAATCTCATTATTTTTTGTAGCAACATAGCTACAAAAAATGAAATCAATTACCAAATAATATGTTAATCATAAATTCACTTTAAATTAACAACTGTTCTGTTACTATAATTAAAAATTATATCCTAATGTGTCTTTTTGTTTCTAGTCATTATTTAAAGTAGGTTTTTACTATAAACAAATTATGTTCTTTCCTTATGATGAAGCTTTTTCCATTTAGATGATTTTACGAATTCTTACAATTACATAAAACTGATTGAATGGAAAGACAGAAAAAAGCATATTCTTTGCAAAATTGTAAAGGCAAAGCGATAATTATCATTATTTGTGTAAAATAATATTTGACACAAAAGTATTTCATTTCTTTGGTTACGTTGGATACAGTGATTTTTCTTTTTCTTAATTAGTTAGAGAGAAATTGAATGTTGTTGAATTTCTCCCTCGTATTAAAACATAATCTATGTTGTTATTTTATGGATGATACCTCTATGTCGTTGTGTAAGTTTCCATAATTCCTGTTGTTTATTAGTTTAATGTGCATGGATCATATAAAAATACATTTTAAAGTGGATTGCTGGATTAAGATCATTTTAATAAAATAATTTTTGTTGTCAAGTTTTTGCACTTGTGAATGTTTTGTGATGTTTGCTTGAATTACATAAAAAAAATTAAACACCATGGATCAACTGAATAAAACCAGATATATGCTTTGATAAAAAATATTCAGAAAATGCTTGAAAAATTCTGCAAGAACACAAGCATTTTCTTGGACTATTTATGAAAGTAAATATTATACTTGCAGTGAAACCTTGAAATTATATTTTCCATATCATTTAAATCAACCTTAAAGTTTTGATTTGTTGTTACTGAAAGATTTCTTTACTACTATGCTATAATTATTTACATCGTACAGCTGCGTTCTTAATGTGATTTATAGAAAAAATGTCATAATTGTGTGTTTAAAAGAATTTATCGCAAAACTTATACTATGTATTAATAATTGGACAATGTATGACGTTGCCACCGCTTAAATGGATTAAAAATTCGAATGTAAGTATTGAAAAATTTACTTATCTTTTCCATATAATATTTCAAAATAAATACTTGGAAAAAATTACATATGGAATAGTTGACAAAATAAATTTCAATATTTTTAATTGAGATTGTCTCAAAACAGTATCGATATCATATACCACCCTTTTTATGTATATATAAACGTAATTTCAAGACTTCACTACATATCTTATTCACTTCGCCCAATGTCTTGCAGTTATATTAGCGCTGTACCCTTGCACATTACCTGCACGGTCTGTGTTAGTAATATATACCTGCAAAGCAGAGCCGGAACAAGGATATTAATCTATAAATGGGCATTCAGCCTGGACATGCAGTCCAATAAGTATTGAAACATATTTATTTTAATGTTTATCACTGCTATCAATTTAATTACAATTTTGAATATTCTAGATCTTGATAATAAATGTGATGGTAGTTGTTTCAAACAAGTATCCTTTTTTCCAAAATACCTTGAAACGGCTTTGCCACAGCGTCAATCCATAAATATTTTTTTTATAGATTTAAAATTTTATTCAAATTATTCTGCCCAATACTTTTCAGGATAATTTCACTTTTATTATTTTTTTTAAATTTGCTGTATGACAGATTTGATTTCACCTCAAGATGTTTCTTGTACATAAATATTCTCCATGTAATTAAATTTTTGTGTATAAAATGTAAATAGTTTTAAAAAAATTCATTTTCTGAAAAGTGGAAATTATGATTTATAATTTTTTTTGTTGATTTTCCATACAAAAATTTTAATGTGTTACTGCATCTTTCTCGTAAAACCAATATATTTATGTGAATTTAAACGCATACTATTTTAAGGTTCCACTCAAAGAGTGGTTTTAGAATTAGTATTATATAAGAAAACCTGAATTTAAAATTGATAAAATTTTACATTTTTTCCGTACTCATGTGTATGAATAATGAATGATATTGGTTTTGCGTGAGTTATCAAATGAAATTATTAAGAGTTACAAATAGTTAAACTCACTGCTCATACTGATGGATCAACAATTGGAGGTTTTAGTTGGAACAATGTGTATAGTAACAAAGTATGTCACAGAGTATTCTAATAAACATCATTGCAATGTTACTGATGCTTCGGCTGATGTTTAGGATATAGTACACTGTCTTTTTGAGACATTGATATTATTGGTATTGTCGAAATGTATAAAAAGAATTATAACATTTCATGACTAAAAGGATGATGTTATCAATTGTTATTGATTTTATAAACTTGGGTATTATCTTTAATATAAAAACAATGAAAGCATCTGACAGTGTAGTCTGTTGGGAATCATAAAACAATAATATGAAATTGTGAGTTTTGTAGAAAATCTCATATGAGGTGTTTCAAAAGAAACATTCACACTAATAAAATTTTTTTATAGCGTCTGTAAAATGAATTGAGTTATTAATAAAATTACTTTTTCATAATTAGCTGAAACGTCAAAACATCTTTGAGTGCTAGTAAGTGGTATATTTACTAAATGTTATGTTATTTATTCACAACTCCCATGTCCTGTTTTAATACATACTTTACACCCTTACAGTAGCAGCCCACGGCTATGAGTTAAACAACCTGGACAATAATGTTTTGGACGCACCAAATATTTACCAGGACATCTCTCAAAATGGCGGATCTGCGTACTTGTCGACCAATCAGAGCCTGCCCGTCAACTCGGAGATGTCCAATGAACCGATCTCGATGCCCATAGAGCTGAATGCAACAGTTGATGCAGATAACGCGAGGTTTAGTTACAAGAACCCCGCTTACCAGAGTGCTGTCATTCATCCCAGCAGTACTCCTCACTCAAATCATGTTATATTAGAGAATAGAGATGATGGTAAGATATTTAATTGGGATATCCTATTATTATTGATCCATTTATTACATATTTAACCTAAAAACATCTGTTATTAGAAAACTTCTTCATCTTTTTCATCAATTAAAATAAATTCAACAAGAGAATTCTACAATATTTGTAAAAAATTCTATGGCATTTTAACATCACATTATTCTACCTGTTTTCTGTAGGTTGTATTTAGCACAGTTGTAACTTTTCAAGACTGGACACAAATTACGTTGAGAGTCTTCTGAGGTATTGGTAGAATCTAGCTATTCATCATTTTATCTTCACTTAAAAAAGATACCTGTTATAGCATTTCTAACAATCTCATATGACTGATAATCCAGTATCTAATGTAAGCATATGCCATTCTGGATCTTTGTTAATTGACATGTTACAAATGAGTAAAATCAAAACCACTGAACACTTTGAAAATAACCTCCAAACCCACTCCATAAAATTGCAGGTTACTCTTGCATCTTTTCTTCATATTAAATTATAATTTATTTTTCCTTCATTCAACAGGCATGACAAGATGGAAGTGTGTAACATTATCACCGGAGAACGAGCGCAAATCCAAAATTGAGAAGAATCCTGTTAAAGAAGAACCGGAGAAACCAAAAATTATCCACTACCCTGATGAGAAGAAAGAACCTGGCACCAGTGAACCAAGGGTTAATTTTCCATCATAATATTTATCACTGAATGTTGTATCTGCACTTGTTGTTATGTTGTAAATATTAGTAAACGACTGTGAATTCAGTGAAGTAAAACATGATAACTTCAGTTACTATTGATAATAATTAATTAAAATTAAGATATATTTAATATAAATATAAGAATTTTCATATTTTAATCTCTGATAGGAATACTTATTAATAATAATAATGTTTACAACATGTTTAATTCAAAATATTATACATTAAGACAATATCAAGAAAAATTTGTTTTCAAGAAAATGTACAAGTCGAATGAGTGTACTTGTTATTTTTTTGTGGATGACTTACTTCCTACCCATTCCTTAATTAAATATTTATTTATGATAATTTGTTTTTATGTTTTTTTTCTTTTATCATGTAAATATTCTCTTATAATTTACTTTTAATGTGTATTCAAATAAAAAAAAGTTGAGGTTTACACTGTGTATAATTTTAACAATCACTAGAAATAATATTTTATTGTAGAAAACCCTTGAAACTCAATGTAGGTATTTTTGAATATTATTTGAGACTTTCTCTCGCTTTTGGCCCATTATAAAATAACACTGAAAGTATGGCAGTTTTGATGTTGTGTTAGTGTCAGTGTGCTCAAGACACGGTCATGGGAGGTTCATCTTGGGACTCTCTCTGGATTTTATTATGCTAATATGTGCTCAAAGTGTGTAAAGATGTTCAGGATATGGTATGAAAATAAAGTAACTGACATTAATATGGCATGGTTTCAAAACTTTCACCCTTTCAGCATTTTTTTGTAAAGACTGCTTGGTGTCAATTTCAAAAATTTTACTTTATATAAGTAAAATAAATTGCACTATTCAATGACATATCTGTAATTAATTATGATTTCAAATTGTTTGAAACCATTATTTTTTCCCTGGAATCTTGAGTATCCCATCAATTCCATTAACACTCTTTTTTTACAATTTAATCCCAAAAACCCAATCCCATCTATTACGCTGCGCCAAATATAACTGATACGATTTTAACAATTGTGCTTATGAGGCATAAATATTGCAAAACTAACATGAATATAACACAATACTATAATTTAAATTATCCAAAAATTTTCTAGATGGATTATTATTTATGAGATGAATTTGTCTCTTGACATCAGCATGATATGTATATAGGAATGGTGTTTGAATACTAACATTGCATTGTTCAGATTTAATAGAAATTGGTATCAAAAGTAATGATACATAAAAAAAGCTTTATTTTTAAAATCAATCAATAATTTTTATACAGAAGTCTTTTTAATCTGCTATTTAATGATATTCGGAGATGCATTTTAATTTTTGTTGTACAACTATTTTACAACAAATTTGTTATATAAATATTTTCTACTGTTTTTTGAGTTACAATATTCCGCTAGGCAGATGTAATACAATTTTTAACCCTACAACTAACTTGAAGGTAACACTTCTTCCATGTGTGTAATTTGCTTTCAAGATTTATATTATCTTTAACTTACTAATTGTGTGTTGCTTTCGTCAGATACTTACCGTTGAACTGAATAGAGGATGGAACAGCAGACTTGGCTTTAGTGTACAATGTCACCCGGACTCTGGACAAAGTTTTATATCGGCCATTTACGGAGACAGTGTAGCTGCTAAAGATGGAAGACTCAGACAAGGCGATATCATCTTACAGGTAAGGACATTATCTCAATCTCCAAGCATACTTTATTTAGAAAATAATTTAATTGAAATACTATTCCATTACAATCTATTTGTTGGTTATCTGAATACCTCACAGTCAGCCATTCTTGATGCTGTCTGTCCTTCCTTATATAAACCACAGGCTGAATGTTTATCGGAATCTTTTATAAACCTTCAAGACAACTAAAGGAACCAAATTCCTAGATTCATGATGCTAGAAAATATATACAATAGTTAACTATCTTTTTGCACGGTGGGTACGTTCCATGCAATACCGTGTAAAAAAACTGTAGAAAAAGTACAATAAAATAAAAAATAATACTGGATAGGTTTTCGTGCATAAAAATCAATGGATATTAAAAAACAACATTCACTATCAGATATGAATATATGAATCCATTTATGCATAATTCTACAAATTACAGTTATTAAAAAATGTATCTTAATAATTAATATAAGATATTTTGAATAAATGTATGGAGAATACACAATATGACATCATCAAATATCGAAAAAAAAAAAAAATGAAATGAAAAAATGAAAAAGGACGAAACCAATCACATATACCGACACTAAATGTTATGTTTTTTTTTTTTTTGCACACAGAATAAAGATTTATCTTGAAATATTATTTTTATGAAGATTAATTGACAGCTGATTGTTCTACCAATATTCTGTATTCAATTACAGATTGAAAGATATATTGATATTTATGCAGCTACAGGAATCCATGACTACTAGTGCTGATCGATTCACAAGTGCACACAACCACCAAGATGAAACATTAAATTGATTAAGGACATTTTATCTTACATTCTTCAACATATTTTGTTAATTTCTTCTGTCTTTGTAGGTTTCGATTCGTAAGCTCACTTATGTTTTTTTTGTATATTTTTCCAGGTGAATGATGAAAATATCACCTCGATGACAACTCCGCAAGTGATAGACTTACTTCGGATCCTGAGAGGTTCAATTTGCATCACAATTCTGAGACAGTAGCGAAAAACAAAACGGCCGTAAGACAAGCTGTGATCTCATTTCTAGTTACTTTGCAGTACTTCACAAACCAGAGTTTACAACGACTCGCTGTTAAAATATCAACAATTATTATAATATTTTTACTAACCTAACTAAATGTGTGTGAACCATTAAACATTTAAAAATTGTGTGCTCTATTCAAAACACAGTTACGGGACACTGAATTACAGCGTGTAGTGATTTAAAATTAATAATCGATACAATATGCAATCCTTAGAAAATTTGTGATATATAATATTATGTATGTCTATTTTATATTCATTTCTAGTTATTTGAATAACAGTCATATGTATAATAATACAGTTATCTCCACTTTTATGTGAATATACATGTACGGTGATTTAGCCTTAAATAAAAAAGTACCAGGGCTGTAGTAAATTTAAAACCCTCTCCCATCTCTGTTCGTGAAATTGTTTCTCAACTTAAATAGTTTGATTATTTTAAAAACATTTATGAAATTTTAAAAAAAATCTTATGCTAGTTAATGAACACTTAACATCAAAATATACTTGGAAAGTATGTTCCATGTCCAAAAAAAGTGCCCTCTATATCACTGTACATGTATTTGTAATATAATATGCGTTGACCATGAACTGTTGGTGATACACTGAAATAATCAGTAAATGATTTATTATGCTATGCACGTGGAGTGGTGAGTTTTAATTTTGAACTAAAAATATTCCAGAAACAATTCAGTTTGTGCAATATTTTTAGGGTTAAATATCTCTCCAATTAAATGGTTTTCATTGCGTATGGCTGAGAAATGGGATTACAAAAGCATTCAAGAATATAAATACTCATTCATAAAAATTGTTTTTTATCGGTGTGTTTATTCTTTCAAAAGTAATATTTATGTAATAATATATAACCTTAATTTCTTCATACATTCCTATCATTTTAATTTTTTCAAAACGATTCCACAGTATCAAACTCTTGTATAAAAGTGGAGATTACTGTATATCTTATTTTGTTTATATGATCTTAAAGTGCTATTAAACAATTTGTTAAAGAATAGAAAACTTGTCCCTTTTTGATAACATCATATGAGTATCTTGTGCATATTATTAATCCCATGTCTTTAGTTCTCACCATACCAAAAAAAATTATATAGTTTTAGTATATTTATACAGTATAAAGCAACACATTGTTTAATAGCATGTTATGGTTGACGTACATTTAAAATATGATTACTTGTATTTATTTCCCAAATAATGTCAGTAGACTACATAATTATATAAATACATATTCTGTTTAATACATCCCAGTTAATTAAATATGAATTTTGTATTGTGATGTTATTATATGAAGAAAATATGCAGAGTTATCGATAATATACGTTAATTATGTACCAAATATAACGAATAACCCAACAGGTGAGCTGATAATGTATATACACAAAGAGTCAATTTTGTCTGCTTTTAGTAAACACTAAAACTGAACATATAAACATTAAATTTGTTTCAAATCTTAACTATCTCGTATTAAATTGAGTTCCGATTAAATAGACTCTTCTAAATCAAGAGTCTCTTTTAACATAAATATTATCATATATAAATAAATAATATTGAAAATATACAATAAATCTTTGTCAGATAAGTTCCTACTAACAATAACCATATTAAATAATTAATTTTACTTTAATTAATCTCTTTAGAAATGAAATGTTAAAATTTTGAAATCACCATAATATTACAAATAAATCAGTTCTATTATAATAATCTGTATAGGTGTTGCCATTTTCAATATTTCTTGTATTTTTTTTTCCATATAAACGTACCTTATTCCATCTGTATATCTCATGTCAACAGTGTTACCGTATTTATTAACAATGCCTAGTGTCACTCAACCAATTATTTGGGAAACAATAAAAGGAAAAAAAATATTTTTATTGGGGGTGACAGCAATTGTCGAGAATTTTCCCAAAGAATTATTTGTCAGTTTCATATTTTTAACTCTTGACCACATTAATCTCTATCAAATTATATCAGATTTCATAAAAACTATGTTAGACTATGTTGAAAAGTAAAGTTTTAATATAAATAAAAAATTTTAAAACTATGACTTTACAACTTACTTAATCGTATTGATAGCTATTTTGATTATAACAACATTATCAAGACGATGTTTATAAATATTCTACTTCAATAGAATTTCACAAACAATATTTTGGAATTATGTGAATATAGAAATTGTTATCTATGGTTTTTTTCTATTTGAGGAATTATTAATCTATAGCTGAAATGTAATTATTAGATTCAATCAATATTGAAATTTTTGAATTACCCTATACATATTTTTTTAACTCTGTAGCCATAGTAACGAAAATATCATTTCTTTTTGTCAATAGATTGTCAAGCTATTTTGAAATTTTTAGCACCTAATAATGAAAATAGTTATTTGACACCATGCTATTAGTAAAAAAACTAAAACTATAAGATCCACCATCTTCTTTTAATTTAATATCACTAAACTATCATATTTCATTTGTTAAATATAGTTCTACCATAAAAATGATAATGATAATGCAATCAATAAATGAAAATATATTACTTTATTCAGTAAACCTATTTGGGGTAAATTTTTAAAAATTGCCTTATGTGCACCTTATTTTAATTAAACATGAGTATTCCTCGTAAAGCTTTTCTTTTTTTAACATCATCAACACTTCTACTTATCACATCACCTATTTTTAATATTCCATATAAATAACATATTACAAAATTTCAATGATTCAAATTTGTAGTTGTCACACAGATGTTGTTTATGATTAATTAACTTGATGTGAATATTTAAAAAAAATTATCAACAAAATAAAAAATAGTCCACAGGCAAATTAACTATTGTCGAATTATTGTAACATTATAAAATCTATTGAAATCTGAGCTATATATATATTATTATTATTACTCTCCTCTTAAGGAAAAGAACGCTATGTAACATTTTCATTGTTTTAAGACTAAATTCATTTGAAAATATTATTATACGTTTCTTCAAGTACTCCAAATATTTTTTTTATGCTTTTCTTTCCTAACAATATCTGGTCTCAATGTGACTCATATGGTTACTATAAACTGCAAAGTTATGATAGTATCCTTTAATTCTAATTAACACAGTGTCTGGATAATACTCAATAATATTCCGCAGTGCCAATATCCCATTGGTTAAATAAAAAAACCTGTAGGGCTTAGGTCCGGCCTGATCCTTCATATGATATGTCCTAGTCCATTTCAATGTCAATGTCAATGGAGTTGCTTAAGCCACTCTTTAATCTATAGTGTTCTTACACAGTCAAATCATCTCATACCTAATATTCTATCCAAAGATCTATTTTAAAACTCAGTATATGATATTTTAAAGTCTTCATCGTGGTACTTTAACATATAAAAGCACAGTACATGTGTCATAAAATTAGAAGTCTCAACCTAGTTTGATATCCCAGGCAGCAGCTTAGGTCTAAATTCGTGAAAAGATGCATTGTAATATTTTTCACTGGGTTTTTTTTAAAACTATGACAATGTCACATATCACTTTTTTCCATAAGACTGGAGAATATATGTTAGGTTTTTAAATGACTTGGTTTTACAAGTTGATAAATATATTGTATTATAATAGAAAGGCTTCAAATTACTAAATATATCTTGTGTTGTATTTCATGTAATAATTAGGTAATAAAATTTTATTTAAAAACTGTGTCTTGCTTCTTTTTTATGAAGGTGAAATAAATCCTTCAAATGTGTAAATTACTAAATATGTTATTTCATTTCCACGTAAATCCGGTTTACGGTATAATTTAGTGGAACTCAATGGATGAATGGAATTGATATGTAGCAGGTATTGAAATATAATCCAGAAAACTGTGTTCCTTGCAGTTTATCTGTGATAAATTACTGTAAATATGTATAGTTTAGTTATATTAAATAATACTATATGTAATTCGTGATTATTACTAGCATTTAAATATACTCGACTAATAATACTTACCACATTATTACACTTTAGTAAATACAACATATTATGACACAACTCTACCTGTCAACTCACCAATCTTACAATGCCACGATTATTAATTTATTGTTCAACATTCCTTTAAAACGTTATAAAAATAATTCACATATTCTTAGTTCGTTATAAAATTTCATCAATCAATCAAGATTAACAAAAAATTTTACCTCTAACTTTGCATTTACCATATTTGTATGTGTGCATGTATTTCATATAATTTTGATGTTTAACCCTTCATTGCATGTCATGTGTTAAAATAGCTTGTGAATGTGGGAAAAATGATAAAAAACATCCTAATGTCACCAATATGCGACACCTTCCTTTATATAAATTATAAATAGAGTTCAGGCCAACTACTGAATGTTTGAATAATTTACAATAGTATAGTTTTTATCTATTGAAATAATCAATGAAAATTATAAATATGTAGGATATTGTAAAAAATTATCCGAAAAATAAGCCTAAAACTCATTTTAATTTCAAAATAATAATTTTCACAGTAAATTTTCAAATGTCTAACTAATCATCATTTATTTCTCGAAATATCCAAATCACATTGCCAACGAAAGACGTTTATGGTAAAACAGCATTTTAAGCACCAAAAATATAATATAAGATAATTTATAAGGATGAAGCTTGCTGTATTGAAATACTTTCAAATGTCGCATATATGTGACACTATGCAGTAAAGGGTTAATTATCTATCATTTCACGATTTCACTTAAGAAATGATTCTTTTACAAATAATATTTATTTCTGTCGAAATTAATAAAATATGAAAAACATTTAAATCAATCTCCCATATAAAAACTAAATCAATATTTCCATAATGGTGGAGAGTATATACATCCATAGTGTGAAAATGATCTCAAAGATAGACTTTGAATAATATACATCATCCACTGTAGTGCCATGGTTAGAATACCATACTTATAATTCACCTGGAATCTGTTTTAACTTCATAGCTGGATTTTTTAACACCAATGAACTACACAAATCAAAACAACATTATTTGTAAAGATTTCTTTTCATATATTTTCAATATGAGATCCATAATCTGAATACTGGAGTGATAAACGTAATTTATAATGCGAGATTGCTTTTTTACTATCAAAGAAAATTGAAAGAAAACTCCAAAATACAATAGAATTTCCTTAAATAGTATTGCAATATATTATCATTCAGAAAATATCCCACATTCTATATGACGTTAATAAAGTTATTTATAACCATATCCATTTTTAATATAGACCATATTTATCACCACAGTCTAATGACTCTTTGTCAGGCAATCTCTCTTTGAGTCCGGTACCCACACCATGCATTTTTTTCTAATGGCACTAAATATTGAACGATATAATGTAATATAGATTCGTCATTGATAAATCCATTACATGAACATAACAGCTTTCAAATTGTCAACTTATAATTTCATAGTAAATAATATTTAAATTAAATAGAAAAATGGGTATTTTATTTATTTTTCAAAGGAATCGAATAAAGTAACCCATAATGATAATTTAAAATAACCTGAATAAAAAAGCTCATTGTAGTAAAATATTTTTTATTGTAAGACCTAATCATATTAATTTATTTCAAAACCAAAATATATATTTACGGTCCTATGTCATAAAGGTATAATAAAAATACCATACGTGTAAATACCATAATAAAATAGGATAAAAGTAAGGTATCCAATGTAAAGCAATAATTACTTGTAAATAAAATATTGTCAAAAATGTGTATTTTATGGTCTTCACATGTTTTGTGTTAATATATCGTGTTAGGTTCGGATTTAATCTGGTCAAAAGCTACTGTGCTGTAGAATAAAATAAATAATAATTATAACCGATTACCATTATATTATTGAATCAATCTTTATATTATTTGACATGTGCTTTCTTGAATATTGTGTCAAGGCATACAGTAAATGGGTTTAGCTTCATTAAACACGATGTTAAATTGGATAAAACCAGGAAAAAAATCTTTTTATAAACCACGAATGCTCTAAATAAGAAGTATATAAATCTCCACAATGTCGAAAATTATCAAAACAGACTGTGATTTATAAGGATCAACCAATGCCTAAAGTCACTGAACATTCGTAACTGTTTTTTTTTAATACAGTTGTGGAACGTGAACCTTTAACTTCCGGTACCAAGCGATCTCTAATTGTACATGCTTATTATCTCAGCCATAGTAGCCGAAGCTTAAATCTGTAAAAAAAAGTTCTCATAAAATTCTACTGATTGTTTATCTTTGATAAGAAAGAAAAGATCCAGTGGCTTTGTATCTGATTTATCTCTATCTAAATAAATGAATCTAAAGGAAAAATCAAATCTATTTTGGAAACTTCACCACTAAATATTTTAATAAGCGTTAAAAAGAAATAAATATTTAATATGATAACAAAAGATATTAGCTTTCATAATCTGATGGCTATTTTTGACCAAAACTACAATATTCAAACAGGAAGTGGTAAACATCAGAGATAAAAATCAACCCTGATAAAAATGTTCCCTGTTTACACAAATTAATATTGTTCTAGAGGGAGTGGACATTGAATTTTTATTATCGTTAATTCTTTTCAAATAATAAAAAAATATATAAGAATAAAATAGAATTTGCTGAGGATAATTTGTGTCCATGTTTTAAATATCTAAATGATGAAAATTATTTTTCAAACCATCCCGAATATTAATTATTTACTAGTGTTTACCATACATAATTGAATATTATAAAGATCAGTAAATTTACTATCTAACTATTGTAGAATACTGTAGAATTTTCATAATAATACACAAAGGAACCAATCCACAAGACAACATTATTTTTTTTTGAAATATCGATATGAACTAAAATCCTATTGATAACAATAACTTACACTCTTTGTGGTTTAGACATGTTAAATTTATTAATTGTAAAGGAAAAACCATTAAAACAACTATTTATTTTGAAACAAAGACGTAGAAAGTCATTATATTTACTGCAAAAACATTTTTGACAAATCTATTCATTTCAACTACTAGTAGACAGACAACTTACATCAATTTATAAATCAAAGATTTGATACATTTCTTATTAAATCGGTTTATTAAAGATTAAAATTATTCACAAACAATACACTAAACACATCCTCAAAACAAATTTTGAATTGTTTTATAGATGAGTTTGAAATAGTAAAAGCTAACGAAGCTAAAAAGCTAACAAAAAACCAGAAATAATAGGGGATCCAACAATTTTACTCGGTCCCGGGTGCTGAATATTTAGTTAAGCCACTGGCTTAAAATATGCATAAATGAATTAAATTATTCTTCAAATAATCCATCCACATTGTGTGTTTACAAGTGTTTGAACTGACTTATATTATCCAGCGCATCTTCAATGTTTGATGAGTATCTAAATTTTATATTCGAAGATAATATGGTTTAAAAGTATCATCTATATATAAGTATGTACAGTAATCAGAAAGTCATCAACGTAAATAAATAATTATTATATATATAACTAGTCAAGTATAAAAATTTGAAATTGTGTGTAAATCCATTCGAAAGAAATATTTAATGTAAATATTAATAATAATATTACAAATTATAGCGTGATAAACCATATTATTTTATATTTCTGTGAGTACAGTGTTAGTCATTTATTTATAAAAATAATTATTGTAATGCCTTTTTAATTATTAAGTTAAATTCTTTTTATAATCTCTATACTTAAATATTTGTGAGTAAAAATATGTAGATAGTCGAAATCGAAACGTTTTGTATAAATATTATTTTTAATTGATATTATAATGTTGCAAATATTATTTTTAACTATTATAAAAATATTAGCATATTTTTAAAACAATTAACTCAAACAAAATATATTCTAAATTAATGTGTCATTGACAAATTACATGCTTAGTCTAATCGTAACATAATATTGTAATTAATTTAAATGTACTGTTTAATATTTGCTCCATGATAGTTATACTGTACTGAAATGTTTAGAAATCTTAATAAATTCATGTAAATATAATATGACAAGAGAGAAACGTTATTTAGAAAAATCGATAAAAAATAATTTAGATGTCTTTTAAATGATTGATTTCTCAGTTTATCTAATCAAAACTAATGTATATTTTATAATGAGAAGTGTTTATTTGAATCTGTGTATTAATATTATATTATAATTGAAGAAGTGACATTATTTTTCAGATACTAGAAAAGAGAATGTTGAAACAAAAAACCGAGCAACATTTTATGTAAGAAGCGTTTCACTGTTCTGTTTGATCATTGTAATAAATTAATATAAATGTTATGTTTCTTCGACTTTTATTATTAATTTATTATTTAAATTTACAATTCCTCACCATAAATCCTTTGAATTACTGGATATTCATATCAACTGAAGAAGAAGAAGAAAAAAAGTGTAACCCACACAGGTAAAATTTTGCAAGAGCCACAAAAAACGTATTTAATGATTTCGTGCCAAAGTTAAAATATTAAAAATATTAATTTTAAAAACCAATTTTAAAAAATCAATAATTTTGATGAAATGGAAAACATATTCCTGGTAGTGGATTTCACAGGCCATCCTTTTTTCAAACTTAAAAGCTAAATTTAGATTTCAATTCGACATTTGTAGATTACATCATTTTAATAAAATGTGTAATAAGCTGTATAAATTAATATGATTATCAAAGAAAAACTTTTTGAAAATACTGATGGTAACATCATATGCCCATTCCACAGTCAAATCCGCTTTACTATTTTAACTTTATTATAAGATCAGTAAGTCATGCAATTACTTGCTAATTTTTCATACCATGGTGTAAATTAACATTAAACGCATTGTGAAGAAGAGGTTCATAGAAGTACTTTCCATAGTCAAATTCACAATAGTCTGCTTGAAAGTTAAAATTCTCTATATCTTCACAATAAAGAGCAACTGTATTTCTATAGTATTAGATAAAACCTCTTGTGACCGATTGATAAGCGGAGCTGCTCGAGGTTCGATTCCAATTACTGCGTAAGAATTTACAAAAAAATCTAAAGATATAGAATTAGATAAAGAATAGATTGAATCTTTGTGACCAATTCATATCAAAAATTATCTGTCAAGATAATATGAGAGCTTTGGAAAGAAACGCGGCAGTTTTCGTAATCCTAGAATGTTAATTAATCAAAACGTTTAAATTCTTTTTTATAGGCCGTATTAGGCCGCGGGCCCGATATATGCCGCAGCGACAGAGCGATGGCGGCAAAGCGACGGAAACAGAGATGAAAAATAGCTATACAATGTTGAATTATTATGAAAAGTAATATTTAATTTTCTTACTAGTATTATTTTAATCTAATTTAAATTTTGTGAAATCGTTTTTTGAAATACTCACATTTTAACTATAAAAACTGCTAATTTTGTTTACCATTATGCGTGACTCGCTATATACCAAACACTGTATGAAACGCCATATTGAAATCAGCAAAATAGAGTGCGCTGAAATGTCTGCTTGGTAACTGCCGCCCTTTTTTCAAATCCTATTTTAGTTCTTCGAAAATTTACATGTTAGAGCCTTATTTATTTTAAATTTAACTTACTACCATACGTTAAATTACCAACTCTACACGATGACAAATCTAACACATTTCTGACAAAATATGGAAACTCCTCTGTTTGTTTACAGAGCGCTCATAAGTCTTCATAATGTGAAGATAACATTTCCTCCACTATCAAAGTGGATAATGTTATACATATCATGGAACTTTGCAAATTTCAAATAATATAAATATTTTTCACTACCTATTTTTATAATTTAATTCTATTATCAATACAATAAAACTCAACACCCAGCCTATACATAATACATAAAAAGCAATTGTAAAATCTTGTATACTTAGATTATGTTCTCTCGATTGGACAAAATTATTTTTATGATACGAAAGCGTGTAGTTGAATTTCAAGTCTTTCTGCCACTTATCAATAAGTCCTGCACCCAAAATGCTGTAAACTTTTCTGTGAAGTCCGTAATAGAATGGTGATTTTTTGGGGAAGGTATATGAGAAGTAATTTGGCCCCAAGCATTCCTGGATATAGAACATACTTCTTGTCGTGTCATCAAAGAAACTGCAGACAAAAATAGCAACTTTACTTTTAACAGACAGTGTTATAAATTTTATAATAAAAACGTTAATCAACACTTCTTCTCTAGCATAAAGTCTGTGGATCTATTTAGTGTAAAAGTATGAAAGCCTTTATTGAGTTTGTTTTCAATTCTTGATAGACCTTGTCATTAATAAGTCTTGGTTTTAAATAAGAAAAATGTTTTTTTTTACAGAATATCATACAGGTAGTATTATGAAGTTTGGATGTGGATATTATTAAGTTAAACAATTTAACAAGAAGCAAAATGGATCAAAACACCAAGAAAAACAGTGGATAAATGAGGTGAGTTGGGAGTGTGATCTGACATATAAAAAGAGGCCATTGTTTTCGTATGTTGAAGTTCTCAGCGTAGCTCATATTATCAGTAGACTAAAATCTTTTTTGTTTGATACAGCACTTTGTCATTTTCTTGTTAATAAGGCTGGTTAAAGATGCTCGCATGGGAATAAAACTAATCCTATTTAATAATATGGCCGAATATTATAAATAAAAAGCAATTAGTAAGGCAGACTATCATTTTTCTTAACTTTGAAGCAATGTCAATTTTAAAAAGGCTTTAATATGATAGTTTAATACATACTTTTGGACACTATTACAGCTTTCAGTATTTTTTAAAGAACAAAACTCAATAAATTATGATTCATTTGATTTGCTAATGTATACATACACACTTCATCATCATATAGCTTATCAGATCAAATAAGATTACATTGTAGAAGTCCACATTCTTGGCAGTGAAAATTAAAGAATATAAACATATTTTCAAGTAATTAGGTATATATACCTGAAGGAATCCAATTGTAATTCATTGTACAGGGAAGTTTTTCTTTTAACATAATCTATTTTAAGCAAATCTGTACAATCCTCTTGCGAATGATTACTTAAGACTCCACCAGGTTCTAATAATGTTGAACTACAGCTTGAGAATTCAAAATTTGTCTCCTTTAACATATATCTTAAATACTTTGTGTTCCTATTAATATAAGATTTTGTGTATGTTGCCACAAGAGTACCCTGTAAAGATTTTTTTAATATTGAAATTATGCATGTAACAAATATATACTGCAAAACAGAATACTCATGTTGATCACTTACTGCAAGAACCCCTATCTCAAAAGTTTACAAAAACTTTTCTAATACCATTTATTAGCAGATAATTATTACAACTATCACGTGACAATTGCTTGTAACTTAAACATTCATCTCTATTGGATCACTTACAATTGCCACATTATAAGCCTTTTTTTTGCTAACAACTAGCGTTAAAACATGTTTTTCTAATAATTTGAGATACGAGGTTTTGTCAGTAAGCGGGTGTTGTATATGTCTATCTGTCACAAACATATCTTCCAAACAATAAACACTAGTAATGTGAAATTTTCACATGTCATTTCGATTACTATTTTTAGATCAATTGTATTACTTTTTACTTTTAACATCATCAACAATAAACTAATTGAAATAATTGCTTAATAACATTTAATTTGAATAAGCAATCTATTTGCACACATATTTGTGCATTGATACTAAATAGCAAAACTCATGTCATAATAGCACACACTTTTGATTTTGTGATCAATTATCATTATACTTCTCACCTGTAATAAGCTGTTAACCATAAGACACCATATTAATAGACCAGCGACAAAAACTTTCTGAGATATACTCAATGAAACCAATCTAATAAATTGTGATGTAAATATTCTTAATACCATAATAATATGATATTCCCAAGTAGCATAGTCTTTGACATCATCATAAAATTGACATTCATTTTCAATATCTTGAATAATCCTAGTAAACAGTACGCCTAAAACTGTCATGGAAATCAAAAACAACCATATTTTAAAACCTTCAAACAACGCTGAGTAAAATGGTTTTCTTATTAATGTCAATTTTATAAGACATAAATTATTTTTAACCATTGGCAATATTGTTTTAAAATTAATATTTTTTAATCCAAAATAATCTATATTAGCTGATGCAATTGATATAAAATTGCCGTTGTAGATATTTTTGTTTTTTAAAGATTCAGTGTATTTTTCAAAATCGGTTGTAATGTATTTATAATCTAAAGTAAAATTGGTTGTTTCTTTCAAAATATCAATCAAAGTTTTTCCCACTCCAAAATACCGTTTCATTTTTTTATATTTATCAATAATCGAACACATTTTTGGATCTAGTATTCGTACATCTAAAAGCGCTCCTTTAAAGTTCAATTCATCTCCAAAATAGTTGAGATTTTGGTTGTTATTTATTTCACAAAACTCAGCTTTTCCACTAGTCCCATTAAACTCAACAAACGGATTATATTTGATAAAACTCTTAAAAACACCACTGTTTTTATTGTGACAATAACGAAAAAAGTATACGTTATGTTTATTAAAGATATTTTCATAATAATTTTTATAATTATTTTGATATTCATTATTGTTTTTACAATCAAATTGCATTGTTATAATTACAGCCATCGATCCTAACGTAGATGACATTTCATATTTTTTTTCATTTTGAATTTTGTCTTCTTCTATTAATATTATATTCACGCTGTAATTCGACGTCTGGATAAAGCTCTTCCCATCTACTATACTACTTAAATAAAACGGACACTTATTATTCAACATCGTTGTAAAAAGATGTATAATTCTTTCCTGTGATTGGGTCAAGCTTGAACCTTTACATTTTAGAAACAAAATAATGTTTATACTATCCCATCTCTTTAATAGACTCAGTAAAAAGTTCTTCACGTGATATGTTCCAGGCGGATTATGAAACGATTCAAAGTGATTAACAAAATCACATGATTGTAAATAACATGCAAATGTCATGATGGTTAAAATGGCGGTAATTAATCTCATATTATATATAGACTTGTACTAAATTCATTATGTCCAACGAAGACCACTGACACAAACACTTTCTGATACGTGTGATGCGAGATCGATTCCTGTAACCGTATCAAAACGTATATATTGTCACTTGGAAAATCGGCGTAGCTACAAATTTAACGCCCTGAAGCAAATAAAATCATTGTGTCCCCTATAGTTTCTCGTTTTTTAAGGTCCCACGCTATCTAGTACAACAATTTGTATTGAGTCAATTTGAAAGTCCAGAATAATTAGCCTATAGGTAAATCTACCACTGCTTTCGCACCAACTTTGCTTTACTTGCGCCCCCTTGATTTGTGCGCCTGAAGCAACCTGCTCCAACTGCTCCCCGGTAGCTACGCCACTGCTTGGAATAGAATCAATGTGTCAAATAAGATCAATATATTACGCGAGCAATGAGAAAGAAGAAGTCATAAAATATTTACAGCATATTACAGCTTATCTTATAGTTATAATTATATATTCTATAATTAACTTTCGTTTTTAAGAAAGTACTGCGTAATTTAATGGATTTTAATACATCATACTGATAATATTCCTATACAATACAATAATATGGTATACGAGATACGGTAAACAATAACATCCTTCTTAACTTCAGAACCGAGGTCAACTGTCAAAGTGGAAATGCCAAAGATTTCGTATGGTCAGTGCTGTCGTTTGAGCGGAAGTATAATATTAAGTAATATGTGATTATATTGACAAACAACAGAGCAAAAAAGCTATCACACTCATTGGAGCTTAAAGCAGCTGTATAAAACCATCGGTATATTTGAAAAATATTTTTATTTCTGTAACATAACACTTTCTTTACTTATCGAATGATTGCTTAAAGTACATGTGTTTTAAATTTATAGAACAGGATATGATTGTCCCATTCGTAATAATACTTAACAATTGTGTTTTTTCAGCTCTACAACTAATACTCGTTAATTCCTAAAATCTTACCTAATATATTAAATGTGTTAAATTAAAACTTACAAAAACACATCAATATCTCAATCTGCAAATAAACTAACTCCGGCCATGGTAGAAAAACTATTTTTATTCAGCTCTAATTTAAATATCAAACATAGAATGCTTAAAATTTACAAAAAAAAATTAAATACGTAAAATCATTAGCACACGCCGGCAAACTCCAAGCATTAACATATCGATTTACCAATATTTTTTTGCTCCTGAACATTTTAGAGAAATTGAGTTGGCTGATTTGCAGATTGAGTCATCAAAAAGTAATCTTTTGTTAAACATTGAAATGTTTCATAATGGACCTTAGATTCTCAAATTCCTATCTGTTAAATGGTACTGTTACCACCAATAACTCATCTCATCTACCCAATCATCGAACTCATAAACAAAACTAAAGCACCCCATCTTCACGCACACTTAATAATGTTCAAAGAAAGTGTATCACCCTTGCGGAGGTGCAGAGGGATCTTGAGTCTTCATCAGTGTGATTTGACAACCATAAAGTTTCGCATACTTCACTGCTATAAATGGTTTCCCAAAAAACAAATAATATGGGAAAGTATACAACTGACTTCAACAAAATTGTCCTCTCTAGTTTCCCGCAATATATCATGGCAAATTTAAAACGTCGGTCCATTTTGTGATATTTTTATGTTACAATGCTACATACACTTTTCGTCTCACAAACCGACCCAAGCGCAATATCCACAATATGTTTTCGTACTTACACGTTCAAGTTCTAAAATTTCATGGAACGCATCGTCCATGTCTTATCGCAAATCAAAATAGTCATAGACATCCCTTTCCAATTTCATATTTTCAATATTAAAAAAGAATTGTTTGTCTTTCCTTACAACTTCATAAAGGCGTGACTTTTACCGTGATTTATGTATAATAGATACACTCACTAGTACGTAATTACGTCGATATAGGTACCTACTTACAATGACATGGTTCATTTATAAAAAAATAATGAGCTTTATTTCATGCAGAAATGCACGAAAGCTCTAGGCAGATATTGCAAACTTTATAAAACATATGAATAAAATAAACTTCCATGAAAAATACTAAAATTTTATAAAATTAAATACTGGCTATACAGTATATCATATAATGTGAGGCCTGATATAAGGTATACGACTCAATATTTTATAGAGAAATATAAAATTACATAGCACTGGAGAAGTTTTATAATATCTTAATTCAAAATATCTTTACAAATTGGGAAATAATAAAATTTAGGTTAAGGGCTTGCAAAAAAACGCCTCTGAAAATTTTTTTCCTTATCTTCCTTCGTTTTATCGGTCTTGAAAAAACCTGACAGTTTGAGAAAAACCACAGTCCATGATTTTTTTTTTGTGAGTACTCGACTATGAAAAAATCCAAATATGTGAAGTTGCGCTCCTCACCACGATTTTAGAAACCCTTATAAATAGCAAATTTGAAAACTTTAGTAGCATATCTGTGTACTGTTTCATCAGACATTAAAATCTATACAGTATTTTGTGTACAAGTTAAAGAGCATTGAAGATGGCTAGCGAAGCAAGCATGAGTCTTCTTTTCGAGCGTCCGACGGAGCCTGTCTTTATGGCAAAAGGTTCGAATGCGACAGTGTTCGAAGTTCCTGAAGACTATCTAGCTGATCATTATAAGGCTCTTGGAACGAGTCTTGCGAACCGTTTCGGCGATGACACGACTCAAAAGCTTTCCATTAAGAATATCACGCTGCCAAATTTTGACATCCCTCTGCAGTTGGGGAGACGAGATCACTTTAGTCTATTTCTTCCGCAGCATCGAGTAATGGCCGGAAGACTTATCGAAATTTTTATGGGAATGACTTCTTTGGACGATCTCCAATCTGCTGCAGTGTACTGCCGTGATCGAATCAATCCGTATTTGTTCAACTATGCCTTGTCAGTAGCGATGATCCATAGACAAGATACAAGAGGATTTCCTATTCCGAACTTTATGGAAACATTCCCTGGAAAGTTTTTGGATGGTGGAGCATTTATAAGAGCAAGAGAAGAGTTGTCAGTTGTTCCCGAAGGAAGTCGTACTCCGATTGTCATTTCAAGAAATTACTCCGGGACTGATTTGGATCCTGAACACCGGTTGGCTTACTTCAGGGAAGATATCGGCATCAACCTCCATCATTGGCATTGGCATT
>JAGVSQ010000600.1:23910-37054 GCA_022683975.1 Rhyacophila evoluta | reverse complement strand
ATGGCGAACGATATCGAGATGAGGTAAGCGCACCGAGCTCCATCTTATCGAGCTCATTTTGACATTTATTTTATATTAATTGGTTCAATAATGTTGGGATTAGGGCAAGACATTTGTGAAGAATGAGAAATAAATTGATCATTATTATTGCTATGAAAATTAATAAAAATTAAATATAAAGAAGATTTAATTTTAAAAAGCGTAATCAATTAAAAATTCCTCAAGGAGATTACAGATTTTATAATCGTAAAACGGATCAAAAAACTTAAAGGACATTAAAAAATGTTCGGGAAAAAAGGAAAATAATTATGGGATATCAAATTTCAGTGCTTGATATATATTTATATATCTATATATATATATTAAAGAATTATTTATAATGAAGCGTATTGTAGAAATATATAATAATGTATGTACTATACAAAATATTGATGGAATTAATATTGCGTAAATTAATTAAAAATTTTATAATCTGGATATCGAAAATCTGCTATTAACCAAAAGAAAAAAGATTTAATTTAATGAATCCTTCCAATTTAAAATTATTTTTACAAATCAGATTTTTTTAAATCAAATTTTCGCAGGTGAAAAGAACATAATAAAAAATATTTAAGCCTTTTAACTTCACCAGGCAGCATCGAAAATTTGAGAACATTGTAAGTTATCTCAAAAAACTAATATTACGAATTGTTATTAATCATTCGCGTTCGTTTCGTTTTATAATCGAATATACGAAAAAAATTAAATAATGTAAAACTATCACCCCAAAATAAATTAAATAACAACGGTTGAAACATTATATTAAAAGTGGTTTCCAAAACTACGATTGCCAAAATAAATATCGCCTAATATGAATGGTATTATACATGAAAATAATGTAATACAGTAAACTACATAGTTCCAGAAAAATAAATCAAATTATCAATTTAATTTTATTATAAGCAAAGTGTCTCCCCGGTAGTTGATAGGTTCGTGTGCTCGCCTTGCATCTAGAGTCTGCGGATTCGATTTCCACATCTGTCGATTTTTTAAATTTAAAAATACAGGTCCAGATACCTATAAGCTTAAATAGTTCTCTGGCAATTAACTCGTGTAAAAAATCGGTCTAGATTTCAGAGATTCATATACTCCACTTTTCGAGCGGACGCCGTCACACTACATATATACATATGCTTAGAAAAATACTTTAACTATTCAATGACTAATTGAATCAAGTATTTTTAAGTTTTCATATTTGATTTGATTCAATGAAAACATATTTTTCATCGTTAATATTTTAAGCTTATACATTCCAAATAAAAAAATTCACCTAGTGATAAATAGTACTTATTTTGACAGATTGTTTTTTCAGATGGATCGGTTATCTATCAGTCGTGGTTTCGTTGGATTCTCGTGTCATAAATCTAAATGTACATTAAATACGGGTATGTTTTTAAGCAGTAGGAAGACCATCAACTGATTTACAATAGCAACTTATCAAAACAACCAGCTGAGCACTCATGTCTGTTACGGCACAGTAATAACAATTTAATATCGTCACATTGATAACCGATTTGTACCGAGGCATGCTACATCAAAAATTGGCATGCCCTTTGAACCGGGATTTTATATTCAAGGCATAATTTGTAAACAAACTTTTCTTGCGATGCCTTGAATAAAATATTTGATAAAAATTTGCTGGCTATCGGATTTTAAGCATACTGACGCCTCAGGGAAAACAAAAAAATTTAAAATTAAAAGTGCTCACGGTTGATTCGTAAAACTTCAATATGTTTTTAGGCGTCTACCGAGCAAGTTTTTTAACATCCGTTATGGCACAATGTTTTCCTGCATACTCTGAAACCAATTCAACAATTGATTTTTTAAATTTTTTATTTCATTATATTATTTGAGTATCAATTATTTCAATTCGTTTCTACAATATACGTTCAAAGTTCAGTACAAAAGAGAACGTCATCACTTCTACTGAAAGACGTAGATTTTCACTTATAGTTTTATATGAAATCATTTGTGACACACATTAATAATAACCACAATTCAATTTAATTATTGATTGACTTTATAACAAAGAGCCGAATGAAAAAAATATGATCGACTGTATTAACTTGTTTTTATATTATAACCCTTTTAACAATTGGCTGATTTTTTTGTAAAGTATTGGTTTGCTTAATAAATTAATTAGTTTTGTTTATCGAAAATGATTTGATTTTGACAGTAACTGCAAACAAAGAATGTAACGAAATGTGTTGTTTTGTTTTAATTAACACGAAATTTTTAATTTGAATACAATTAAAGAAAAATATGTTATGGGAAAATTTTATTTATTTAGGAAATATTCAACGACCTCGATTTTGTTATTTATTTATTTTGATTTTTTTTTTCAATAATAACATTCACAAAGAGAAATTATTATTGTGTAATAATTAAATAATAATAATAAAAACGGTAATTGTTATTTCAATTTACTCATCTGATTTATATTTAACGTAAATTAACCTTTGCGGGTTTACATCGTAGGGGACTCTAGTTTAATTTGGGTGGGGAATGATCACACTTTTTATCACCAATACGAAAAAATACCAAAAACAATATATCTTTTAGATTATATAATGTTAAATATATTAAGTTTATGTGACATTTTTTCTGCCCTTTTCAGAAGTATATCATAAATTTAGTACGCCAATGTTAATAAAATAAAGAAAATTAAGGACGTCTGTTGTCAGTTAACGACCACAAAATATGAAATAAAAAATGTCCAAATTCAATATCACTTTCAGTACCATAGAGAATTAAATTATTTAACCCGATTTCAAGCTTTTTGATAAATTCAACAATTATGCGAAGATGTAACTTTTGAGCTACTATAGAAATTGGACATTAAAGAGAATTATGAAAATTTTCGACATGAACTTATTCTGTTTGAAAGCTCTACGAAATAAGGCATATTTTCATTGAACCGTAGTGTATTGTGTCTAACAGAATATCATTATATTTATGTCATAAAACGAATAAAACTTAAGCGTCCAAAAAAGCAATTTTACGTAATCGGGGGTTCGGCCCCCTGCTTACTTTACCCGCCAACCTTCGTTCGAAAAAAGGCCTATTTGTGGATGTTTTTTGTACTAAGTATATTTACTCTGCCAATTTCAAGCTTTTTCAGTTTTAGGCAAGGGCTTTTTTTGGATACCTATTATTAATATTAATTTTATTATTTAACCATGAATTAATTACGTATAACCACATAAGCAAAGAATAAAAAACTAAATAAGTAATCGAACGCATGAAATATTAGTAAATTATATTTATGATATGCATCAGTGATTTATTTTTCATCGTAGTATTTATTCGGGTACATTGTTATTTCGGGTATCATTGTAACATACACTTGATAAAATAAGAGAATGAGAATGGATAAATAACGTATATAGAAGAAGATAAAATCTGGGTTTTTTTTTCAAGGTATTTTTTTTTATAATATATATTATGCATAAGGGAATCACCAGCTTTTTTTTGTGCAAAATGGTTGTAAAAACTAAGAACTAACTGTATATTTTATCTATATTTCAATTTTTATTAATCTTTTAAATATTGTCTAATAGTAAATAGAGACATATTAATCATATTTTTTTTGTTCACAGCACTCCCATCAAGTAGCATAAGACATGTATAAACTTTAAAGCTCAATATCTCCACTTTGTAAATAATCAGATAAAGCCTTTTTACTTAACTCAACCCATATATTAGGCTTTATTTGCAAACACGTGTTTTCTAAAAAAACACGATTTGCGGAAAAGTACAATAAATAATTTTACATAAGATCAGTGTGTCTCTATTTTTTTAGTGTATGTATACGCCGAGCTTAATACTAGAGTTTAAATTTCTTTTTGCATATATTTTTCCTTTAGAAAATGAAATATTTTTCAAGTTTATAGGAATAAACCGTGTTGCAAATAATAGCCTCATATAAATCATTGACTATCATCATATTATATTGTGTAATCAGTTACGAGTATATGATAAATGAGAATAATGTCTTATATATTATAATTAATAATAATACTAATAATCCATACAAGTGATCCATTTACTTATGTAGTTTCCATTATTAAGATGTTTACTTAGGACGATGAGACGGTGGTGTAGCCAGAGGGTGTTTAATCAGGAAATGCCGTAATTAAGATAGTTAATAGGTTGAACTAAAAAACAACAACTATTCTACTTTGAGAAGCCTTTTTTATCTCAGTAGTTTAAATTGAATGTTCTCAAACATAAATAATGATAATATAAATTAAGAACGATAAACAGTTAGTGATTGTAATATACGTCTGTCTTCCCGGTGGCCAGGAGGTTAGTGTGCGAGTCTCACAATAAGGAGAATGCGGGTTTGATTTTACTGGCTCTGGATTTAAAAAACACCAAAACTGCTGCACTAAATACCTCTTCCCGTGAAAAATAATCTATCAAAACACATCGTAATCATCCATATACTAAATTTTCTGACAAACCGTTTTCGTGAAAAATAATCTGTCAAGATGTTTTCACATTGTGGAGATCCATATCTCTACTTTTGGAGTAGATATCTTCAACATGTGTAGATGCATATGCTTCAATTTGGTAAAAAAATACGCTACCTTCTAAGCGGACACATTCACAATATGGTCAAAATTTCAAAATGCATATGGTAAAAAGGTATTTTTTAATGTATTATAATTAGTATTTAAATCACTGTGTATTATTAACAATATATTTTAAGTGATAATAAACGAAACAAAGTTCCGTTTTGAAAATTGTATCAAAAAATCATTAACATGATTTTAACTAAAAATCATTAAAAATAATTTCCCGAGCTATTGTTTAATAAAATAGAATATTATCACGAATATTATTTAAAGCCTTTTCCTTATTCTCTTTCTTTCTTCTTATTCATTAATTCTTAGTAAATTTAACAAAATTAAGTGACACGTGAATTTTATAGTTGCAAAAACATCGTTTTCGAAAACAATAAAGAGTCATTATGTATCAAGGCTTCTAATGTATCAGAGAAAACAAACAATATTTCGAATAACAAACAAGACATAGTAATCCAGAGTTTTAAAATATTTTTCTTTTGGAAAAATGCTACTAATATGTCTATATCTTTTTTTAAATTAAATTATTTATCATGAATATACAATAAGCATTAAAACAGTTAAATTAGACTGTATATGCATTTTATATATTATATAAACAATATTCCAAAAACTGTAATAGTATAATAATTTTTGGTCTGCTTAATCAAATATGTCAGAATGGCAATAAAAAATTTACTGAAGCCCTAAACATAACAATACTATTTTAACTAAAAAAGTAGAAAAAAATCATTTACTTGTGGTTATCTAAGAAAAAGTATCAATTAATCAAATTAGTGCCATAAACTTAGTATCGTAACTTGCCATACAATCTTTATTAGTTTCAAATAAACAACAAACCATTAATAAGCCCCGTCTAGAGCAGATACCTTTTACTGTAAAAAATATCGGAACAGCCCACTATTATGTAATGAGTTATCGAAATTTTATTGACCTATCAAGCTTCCCACTAAAGCGAAATAATTCGTGCGGAAAATACATTTGTGTTGTAGTTAATGTCACATTAAGAGAATTAAATGACTTACAAAAACCAAAACTAAACAATTTTCATGGTAAAAAAATCTAATAAAATTGCCATAATGACTGAGTTTACTCACCTAAATGGCATTAAAAGCATACTAAAATTCGTACAGGGCATTAATACAGAACCATTTAAAGAAGCTTTATTACACCGGATAGGGATGTTTATATTACTGAAGAAAGCTTTATTAAAGAAACGAAGGTCAAGATAACTTTTGAAGTTCACTTATGAGTTAGCTTAATAAATTAAACATATTTTTCCAGATCTCTGATTTGCAGACGTTTTATGAATATTTTCACATGAAATAATAAATTTAAAAAAAATTGGCGCCAGGATTTCTAGTTTTACTGCTATTTTAGTAGTGAATGTGATATATATGGAAGATATTACTGTTATACGAAAACATCATTTATTTATATCATACCTAATCCGTTCTTTTTTTGTAACTTGGTTGCAAAAATAATAGATCTTAATAATATATAAAGGAGTTATGAATCAATTTGTTCATCCGCTATACCAATTTTGTTACTGTTTCTATGAAAGAATTAATTTATTAATAATCCTTTCAGTTCATTTATATTCTTGGCTTTTGTTATATTTTATTGGTAAGTTTTTTTATCATCTGGCAAGACCATTGTGGAGAGCTTACTTTAGCGTAGAAAAAAAGGTGCTTTTCAAAATGCAAGCAGCTTAAAAAGACTTTAAATATTTTACAAAAAACACAAAATCTTTATATATCTTCCTACTCTTTTGATTCATGATTGATCAATTTTTCTTGAGTTTCTAAGAATATATAATCAATACCGTTACACTGGTAACTATAAATCGGGCGTTTAATATAATATCAGTAATATCAATTTTTTTTTTATTTTGTTTTAGATACTTATATGAAAAATCTTCATTCACATTTATTATTAATTAAACAATAATAATCACCTGTCATTGGGATACTTCCAGCTACGCTTGATCGAATTGTGTTGGAATCTCCATTGGAAAGTCGAGCTTTTGCGAACTTTTTGCAACCAGGAACCTTTGCTAACACCTGAAAAAACAAAACATGAATATATAAATAATATACATAATCAGATAAAGGTAAGCCATGTTATTTATTTAGGAATAATTTAAAATTTAGAAGAAACTAATACAATTAGAAGGGATTATTAAATTGTAGCCTTTGTTGGCAGTACTAAGGAAGTAATTAAACGTTCTAAAAACGTGTTTTTGCTTAAACTTTTGTAATAAATTATGCAAGTTTCAAACAAACCAAGTAATTTAAAAATTAGATAAGTTAGGTCAAGATAAATTAAATTAGATAAATTATTTCATGATTTTATAAAACGTCTTATTGCTGTGGTAGATTTACGTGTGATTTAGTATTTTTAACTTCATACATTTATGATTTAAATATAATGGAATCCAATAACTTTTAATAACACTGATTGATGATATTAGAGATAAAACATGTTATTGAGCATAATCTGTCACAAAATAATACAATCTACTTATATTTGCCGAAAAAAACATACATATTTTAGTATTTTTTTTTTATTTTAATTGTTTATAAATTAGCTCATAAATCATTGTAAGGTATCACAATGGTAAAATTATAAGAATTAAAAATAATAGCAGTCGTTTGATTATAATAAGCGGATTATGATACAGTAATTTTGCACGATGTTGTTTGGTATGGTATGATTGTAATATCAAGAGCTTATAACATTACCTGTGGCTATAATATTGGCTCCAACTGTTTCACTAAAAAATGTTTATACGTACACAAAAAACTCAAGACACCGTAATTAATTAATAAGTTAATTTTTAAAAACATATAATAAAATTTATTTTTCTGTCATATGTTCTGGACTGGCAACATCTGGCGATTCCAACTTTTTAAAATACTTGTTATAAGAATAATAAATAGTAATTTAATGTATTTATTCTTAATAATATCAGTTAAAAACAAAAATATAAATATCAAGTAACTGTTTCACTATCTGTACCACCTTTAAAACAAAGCCTATTTTTTTTAATGTTCTTATCGTGGATAATATTTAATAAATATTTAAATCATAAATTAAAGACAGGTAAATTCTGAAGAGTGTTTTAAATAATTCCAACAAAGATGAAATACGGCTTTGATTAATTCTGAACGAGTATTACAGACGTAATATAATATTCGTATCGGCCTACAGTTCAATAGAAAATCATATAAACCACTGAAAAGCTTTCGTCATATTGCTTTTATAATTGTATTAAATTTTCAATTGAAACATCAATGGTGAATTAAATCACATTTATTTTAATAAAATATGAGTTCAATACCACGGATATATATTTACATTTATCATCGACTGAGTCGACAAAAACTGAGATAAACAAATAAAATTAAATCAGAAAAAATAAGTTTATATTTGTATTGTGTCTGAAATAGTTATGAAACTTTGTATGAAACATTTTAAGTAATAAAAAAATATTTTTCTCAAAGATTTTTTTTGTTTAATAATGTGAGGCATTTGAGTGCTTTTTGCGTGTTCTTTATGAAACATGAAAACTAAAAGTGATACGTAGAAAGTGCTAAATTACAGTACCTTAAAAATGTAGTTTGTGAGTTTTCAAGAACTTGTTCTATTAAAGCTTCTTAAGAAAACATAAAGAAATGTTTTTAATGTCACGTAGGCGCAATATATTTCTAAGTGTATTTTTATCCAGTAACACACGAATACATATTTTTATACATGCATATCGACTGTGAAAAGAAGAAAGAACGTAACTTCCAATATTTCAAAATAGCTTTTATTTGATAATAAGAATTTACACAACTTACAACACTTTCTATCAAAAGTATATAAGCTGAAAATGCCTAATTAATGTTCAAATTAAGCTTTAATGTTTGAAAATACGATGGCTTGTGAAATTGGCAAGGAAGAAAAAAAGCTCCCACCTTATCCATTTTATTTATTTTTCTTAAATATTGTAAAATTTTATATCGTGAAAAGATGTATCATGTTATCAATATTGTATTCTTTTAAATCATAACAATTTCTATCACAATACTAATCCATCATACTTTATTACGCGTCATAGTGTGATTTTTTACTATGTTCTATTTGAAAGTATTGCATAATATAAAACTACATACTGTGAAGATTTTTGTTTCAAAAGTATATAGGTCTACGCAGTGTGAAAACTTAGTTTGACAGATTATTTTGCACGAAAATTGCTTGGCAGACAATTACTCAACCCAATAAAAATCCAGCAAATGTAGGAATCGATCATGCACCTCACCGATATTATATATTATTATTTGAATTTTATGTGCACAAAGACGTAACGAGAGGAATGTGACATGAATTTGTTAATAACGTAAATAATTTAGTTTTACAAAAAAGTAGTGAGCTCGGTCGTAATTCAGTATCGTATTGCCGCATTATGAAATATATTGCCGTGTTTTAGCTGAGTAAAAATACCAAAACGTTTCAATTTGCATTCATTTAGATTTGTTACCGAATGCAAAAGTATAAAATATTGATCCCAATAATGTTAACATAATGATTCCCGAAATCAAGTTCATATAGAGACTTTTTCAACTAAATGTCAGACGATTGCTCAACTTTTATAGAGCATCCAACTTTGCATCGTTGGAATTTAAATAATCCTATACCTGTGGGATTCATCATCCAGCATCTGGTACTGAAATGCACATGATAACTTTTTGGCTACCAGGAAAACTATTTAGACTAAAATCATTTTTTGACCACAAAATATGTGATAAAGCTATTGCAGATCGAAAATAATTATTTTAAAATAAAATAAATGAAGAAATTACAAAAAAGAATTGTGAATATAAAATCATAATACGTAAACGCATAAAAGTAATATAAATATAGACTACCTTCTTAAATATTACTATGATAATATTTTTTTTACAACCATTAAGTGGATAAATGTTAGATCTAGACATTTTTATTAGACAGATCTGATTTAGGTATAGAAGATGGATTAAGACGTTGAAAAGACTTCGTAAAACAATTCATCGAGATGAATCTTTACAATATAAAAACCCATTTCTTTGAGCGTGGGAGTAAAAAGTATACAAAACATATTATAATATTACTGACAATAAAATAAAGATAGTATGGTCGATCGATTCGAATGATGTTAGGTTAAGAGATTTTAGATATGGCTCGAAACTTGTAGAATGTATGATCAGAATTGTGTTATATAACGCCACATTTATAATGCGGGTTACCTACTAACCGAAAAATCACTTGCTCGGTTTTGGCATACCAATTTTCGTATTATTATTAAAGCGAAGAAACTCGGTAATAATAATACGTGCGAGCAAACTTCCGCATGACGTCAGGAATAGACAATGTTAGGGGTGCGCACAATATAAAGGTCAACGTAAAGTTCTTAGGGGTTGAAGTCTTTGTAACTGTCAAATTTTATGCCGGTCACCCTGTATTATTTATAATAGAGATGGGCAAGCGATCGACGCGAGCCACTGATCGTAGATATACACGTGGCCAATTGCATGAACGTGCAAAATTTTAAATGGCTTTTCTGATGCGAATGATAAAGGCAAATTATAAAATAACGTCTTTAATTTAATAAGATCGTTAATTTAATCATCTATACAATAGCTTTACTTTGGGAAATATGGATACTTTAGTTGCCATCATCAAAGAAAGTATTGGATACGTTTTTCCCGTAGTATAGAATGTAGAGTATGGCTCGTGTCATCTATTTCTAGACATAATTTATCCTCTACCTATCCTCCCGATTTTTACATTTGGTCTTACCCAGACGTATCACGGAGATTTGATATCGAAAAGCGATCTGTTAAATTATTATAGGAATGTTCCAGGAGTAAATATAAATTACCAAAGACAAATAAATTGTGACGCACTCAAGTTAATGTTTTACAATCCACGTTCCTTGGACAAACGCTACATTTAAAAAAAAACTATTTAACACATTATAGACACGATTATAAGTAAATCTAAAGCTGTATCTCTAGCAAAAATGGAGCATTATTCTGAAAGTGACAAATGATAAAAAAACGAATATAATATGATTTTATAATTATATATGTATAATGTGACGTTTTATCTTTTTAAACAAGCCTTTAGTCACGGTTATGAATATTGTAGCAAAAAAACAGCTAAAAAACCTTAACTAACTATTTTTAAAGGAATTATTCCTGGTTTATTTTGCTATAAGCATTTTCATTTTTTGTCCAGTTTCAAGTTATTTTCATTGACCACAGGGTTTTCATTTTATACTATAAGATTGTAAAAACTCATACAAAAATAGTAGGCTTGTGATATTTTTTATTTTTGCATTACTGGTCCGCAAAGTATGTCTGCAATTTTTACCGGTCCTCGGGTCTTAAAGGGTTAAATAACGCTCGTATAGAGCTAGTATCGCATGTTTCATCTAGACTAGACAGATAATGCAATGAGTCTCGCTTCCACTGTTATCACGGATGTATGTAAATTAGAATCGCAACATTTCTGACATATCATATTACAAAGGCTCAGTAATCAAAGGGTTAAGTAATGTTCTCGTGTCATTGCAACGAGATAATTATATCCTATAATATTACGTCAGGAATTGTAATATGCCATACGTGAAAGCGCCAACCTTAGTCTCCTAATATTAGTTACATTTCAATATTAACCACACTTCTAAACTAAATAGAAAAATGTTGAATATATCATCACAGTGGAGGAAAAAATCATTAATAACCTGAATGGTGAAAAATAAACTAGAAACGTAAATGCACATATTTTTAAAGTCCAAATATATAGTTTGGGTCGATTATTAATAATATAACCAGCAAGCAACCAAATTAACAGATCTGACTGTAACATTATCTTTTTAAAAGATTTAAGAAACTAAATAAAATCATAATTAATTATTATCAAAAAATATTTGTTGCGTGTATTTATTTTAAATTGCACTCACAAAATATTCACTATCTCAAAATTGTCTCTTCATTAGTCAGTGACTTTTTAGTCCACGGTGAGGATATGTTTATTTTTTCAAAGTTTTTCAATATCTATAAATAATATGACTTCAATTAAAAAGACTATTAAATAATATGTAAGTGTACACGCTTATGATTTCTTTTAGCACTTGAGGTAAAATGTTGAAAGCTGAAAGCAGCACACAATAAAAACATCAAAATGAAAACACGTATATATATCCATAAGCGACAAACAATAATATATATATAAACTATAAAAATAAATCTTCACATTGTGGAAATCCATACACAGTGAGAATATCAAACAAAGAATATCAATGTAAAGTAGAATAGTACACTATGTTATGTTATATATGAGTGCAAACGTTCCGAGCTAAAATTCGACAAAAATCCCAATATGATGGTAGTGATCCGAGACAAGTCGTTTCAAAAGTCGACGGACATGAACGAAAATATAAAAATAAAACTCGAAATAAATATCTAAAATCAGACTTTATCTTTTCTCAAAGACCTTTCGTACAGATTTTCGATAAGCATCGTCTATTTTCCATTTTCTATTTTCCATGCTAGCATTCTCTCTTATGTAAGAAAGGACAAAATATATTAGAAAAAATAAAAATGCATGTTACACCAATGTATCATTTCATATACGGCTTTAAATTTATAATATTAATAATGATGCATCTTAAAGTTTTTGCAGTAATGATATGACAAATAATATACAGAAACTTCAAAATTGGCAAGTGTCTATCTTGACACCATTGTACACAGAGACTGATTGAATTTCTCAAATTTATTGAATTATATATAAATGGTTAAATGTTTTTTTTAATAGTTATTTTATGTGTTCATGAACGTTATAAATATTGTGGAAAGCTATCAAGTCAGTTTATAATTTTTTACGTATTTTTGTTATGTACATATTTCTTTATTATTCATTTGGTTGAACAGAAACTTATTTACAAGAAATATCCAGTATGAATTTATACACTCGATTGATCTTTTTATCATTTATTTTTGTGAAGAGTAAATAATATTACTTAGAAAACAAATAACATTTAAGGAACGAACGCGATATTTATTAAACTTTATTATACGCACTACAAATAACTAAAAGCTTTAATTCTGAACTTTTACTTCATACTCTTCTATTAGTATATAATTTATAGTTGACTATTCAAAACTTTTTATAATTAAAAATAAAATACAAAAATGGTCGAAAGAAAAAGAGATTATTTTACATAATCAAAATTGAAAAACTACCTTCAAAAGATAACTCTAGAGAGAAGATAACTAAAAATATATATTAACAGTATTTTTGATGTTTCAAAATTTCTCAAAAATATTTACAAATTTACCTATTATTTTGGTGAGGTTGCCAAAACTTTAAAGTTTACCAGCAATTACAAATTTTTCTACAAAGCTATTTATTTTCGATATATTATATAATTTTATATATTTATAAGTACAGTGTGTATAATACAAGTAGTAAGTAATTAATCC
>JAGVSQ010000600.1:0-21052 GCA_022683975.1 Rhyacophila evoluta | reverse complement strand
TATATTATTTTTTATATGCTCATCATGAAACTGGGTGATTTGTGGATTCCAGAAACAATTTCATTTACTTTCCCTTCGATCAACTGTAATTATTCAAAAAAATAGAGTCAAACGCACATGAGTCATTAACAACTACATCCAGCAAAAAAAAAATTGACCCGACTCTTCTCATATACACTACTGTTTTGTTTAATTTGATTTGAAGTTGTAAAAAAATTTACAAAAATATGTGAATAAATTTTTATTTCAATATCTTTCTATATATTTATACAAATCGCTATCTCTAAATTTAATAATATGTGAGATTTCAACACAGAATGTTTACTAAACATTTATTCTACTCTTAATAAATCAAGCAAGACATTTTTCATGTGACAGAATCGTAAACCTATGTCAAATATAGTCCATTTACGTGAAAGGCAGCAGAAACAAATGTCTGTCAGATTTTTTTCAGTGAAGAATGAACGTATAAAGGTAATAAACTGTTCAATTTGCAAATCAGTGGACATTTGAATGCATGAAAACATTTACCTTACCACACCTTTAACGCACAAAAGAAAACACTTTGCTCTATCATATTTAAATATTTATTTGTGCGTTTTATTTTAAAGTTTCTTTCTACTTCAGTGAATGTATTTTTCTTAAACTATCGTTTACTTACCACCAACTATGAACCTGGTAGGTGGTGAAAGTGGTTAACTCATAGATACATAACTGTAGGAAAACCACCTTCAAATTATGTAGCTATAAAAAAATACCCCTATAATTTTTCCAATATCTTTCAATCTTACGCATAAAGAGTCTCAGTTATAAGGGTATAAATTAGGCACGGGCAACCTTTTTTATTTTGGGGACCAAATTATCATATTGTCTCCAAATCAAGGGCCGGACCAAATCATTAAATAAAATAAATAAATATCTAATAAATAAAATCTTATCGGGATTTTTCATATATTTATAGTATTATAATTTTGTATTATTTTACCGTCTCCGCTCTAATAGTAGAGCGTATAGTTTTACACGATGTGAAGATGTCCACCCTACAAATGGAGGATATGGATTTCCACATTTGAAGACATGTCCTAACAGTTTTTTACGCAAGAATTCATTGTCAGCTAATTGATTAATTAGTAAGTTGTATATATATATATATATATTACATATAGCCATTCCTATATTTTCGTTTTTTTTTAATTTAGCAGATTTGGGAATCAAACTCGCATTCCCCGGATTTAAGTCGCGCACGCTAACCTCTTGGCTATCTTTGACATAAAACTTTACATCAATTATTAATATAAAGATTGACCTAATACTTAAATTATAAGACTTACTAATAATGTTGGTATTACCTATAAGAATAATTGTTTTGAAATGTTTAGATTTTCAATAGTTATCTTTATCCGATTTTTTATTCATTGTTTTTTTATACCATGTTCGCTCCCAAAGTGGAGCATATGGATCTATCCTCAACCCAATAGGCATCCAGTTCTACATTTTCGGGTTTCTTTTTAAATCCAACCAGATGGGGAATTAAGCCGGCATTCACCGGATTTCTAGGCGCGCACGCTACCAACTAGGCTAACTCAACTACATCCTCAAAAAATACTGTTCCCACATATCAGTTTTGCCAAAAAGGCAAACGATTTTTCTTGAAAACCATTGACAAATCAGGCCAAAATATGGAAAAAAGGTGGACAAATCCAACCCACTCAACGGAGGTTGTACATATACGGTCTAAAAACATCAGCCAACCGGTTAGGGTTGGCCTGACAAGTTGACCACCTAAAACTTAAGGTCATATGTAAAAATACTAATTACTTAAAATATAATAGAATTTTGTGTAAAACTCTCATTTAATTATTCAATAAAATAAGGGTCTGATACTTTTTGGTGATAAAGGTTTCCTTTTTTAAATCAATATTTAATTATCTTCCCGTTCCCTTAGACTTTTCTGTCTGTTGATATGGTATAGTATACGTAGTAGTTACAATGTAGGTATTTAAAATATAATGAATGGTGGATCAGGAGGTTGAAATAAAATTCAAGATCTCGCAATTCCGGATCTTATCGTAGAACAATGATATTGAACAATGATCACAGATAATTGCTTATCAAAAATTACACGTTAGTAAAACCTACATGTTCACGACTCATCTCTACACAATCCGCTTTTTGAATAAATAGTTTAGTTAAATAAATGATGATTATTATTTTTAATCATTAATTTTAACTTCTCCCTAGTAGCGTGGAGATTATTGTGCGCGCCTAGTAATCGAAGGAATGCGGGCTTGATTTCCACACCTGTCGGATTTTTGAAAAGTCCAAAAATATAGGACTGGGTACCTATTGGGTTAAGCAATTATCTGACGGACTCTTCTGGTGAAAAAATAATCTGTGAAAATCTTCACATTGTTTGAATCCATCTGCTCCAATTTAGGAGCAAAAAAAGTAAACAAAAACACGGATAATAGTTCTGATCAAAACTGTGTGCACAAAAGTTAGATATTTCACATGAATTAATAAATAAATAAATAACCAAAACAAAGCAAAATTTCCAGTTTAAAAATAATGAAAAAGCGAAACGGGATTTTTTATATTATATTATTATAATAAGTGTGAGAAGGCGAATATTAAAATATTTTTATGAAAACATTTTACTCAAGTTTTCAAACTATTTTTAATGCAATTATTATTATTTTATTTTAAAGCATTAAAATCTTCTTAGAATTCAATTGTTTCAAAAAATACGCTACAGAAAATATAGTGTTTGAGTTTTTCACTTGTTCTACAATACTGAAAACTTTCCTCAGTAGATGTTTGTCTGTTTTACATTTGCCAAACTTTTCGTTTATTATTTTGCAAGCTTTTTCGTTTAGTACACAAAACTAAATTTGTATCAAGCTTATGTTTAAGCTTCCCAGTGATTTTTTATTATTTCATTTTTCATGTTGGATATATTATACAAATATCACCATCATTGTAACGTATCTAAAATGTATAGGAACGAAATTTATTTTTAATACTACATTTTACGTCATATAAACGCCGATTTCGTTAAATCAATTTTAATTAAATATCATTTTTACTGATAATATATACATAGTTCGATACTATATATATCAGTCCGTTTATGAAATTCTCCTAAATTGTAAAAAATAGGGACATAAAATTTTCACATGTTATTTTGATTGTCAATTCTAGACCAACTTTTTTATTTTAAACATTTACCATCGTCACCGACGGGCAACAAGAGACTAAAAATAATTTATGCAGCCAAGTATAATTAAAATATACCATCACAAAATACATGGAAAAACTAAGCAAAATGAACTTATATAATATATGCAGATGTGTTATTATTCTGTGATAATATTAATAACTAGCTCTCGTTTTTTTATAACGTTGTATTAATTTATTATTTATATTGATTTCGTTTTAATATAACCTTTACTTTTATTTAAATATCTTTCAAGTGTAAACAGCATACTTGACACTTTTCTGTGTATAAAACCTAATCTTTTTTACTTTACATACAATGATAGAAAATGTTAATTTTTTACGTCAAATTTGAGGTTTTTCAAAAATAATTTAGACTATTTACAGTGTAATGGAGAAGAAAATTATGTTTAATGAACAAATATTACAGCCTAGGTGGCTCCGGAGTAATTTAAATTAGAGAAAATTATTTTTACCTTGTTAGGCATAAAAAATGTTCTCGCAGATAATTGGATAAACTCTGCAATTAGACCGTACAAGAAAAACTATGTAAAAATAGACATTTTAGTGACGAACAGAGGATGAGAAAATAAATTAATATGTCTTTTATTCGATTGAATTCAGGCATTTTGGAAAACTGTAGACAATTATCAATTCATTGAAAATAGAAGTACTCGAATTTGTTATTTTAAAGTTAATTGAGGCCTTAAATTTTGAAAGACGGACTAGATGCCTAAAAAGTTGAATGGTTAGCTAATAATTAAGTATCTTCAGGTTGTAGAGATTCATATTCTCCACATTCGGCACAAAACCTTTCGTATTTTTGTGTTTCAATACTGAGATCGATTTTTTTATTATTTTAGCACCATGCAAACGTTTTTGTAAAAATGCTTTTGGGCCGCTTCTTGCTCTTTAAAGACCCCATTTCGTTCGCTGTTTCCATCAAGATTATGATAACGTGGAGAAAATGTAACAAGTTTAAAAAAAATATACTGGAAATGTAATTTTTATACAAAAATTAAAACTAATATCTTTCATCAATTTTTGACAGTTCAAATATACTCGTATACCATTTTTTTCGGTTTTTATTAAACAATATAATACTAGTTTAAGTTTTAATTTAGTAACTTTAGTTAGTTTAACTAGTTTTTTTCTTTTACAATATATTTTACACAATGGTTTCCAGTTTTGCAGTAAACATAATAATGTGGACTCACTTGTAAATATCCTGCTCGAAATCTTGCATTCATGTAACAGTAGATAATAGGATTGTAGCAGGAATGTGACATCGACAACCAGTGAAGAGCAAACCAAACATATGGGAGTGGACTCCAGTGCTCCCATGACTCATCCCAAAGAACCTAAATCACAAAATAATCATTAATATATCAAGAATATTTTTATAATCCACTTTAAAAAAATATCAAACAATAATAATGGACAATCATCCATTAGTTATTCATGCTAAATTTCAATTAAATATTTGAAAGTTTTAATTTAAAAAAATAAATATGGTGCATCAAATCTAGACTAAATTACAATACGAGATTGATTAAGTACGAGTATCATATTAAGATGACTATAAATTTTAATCACAAAAAAATACCATAAAAATTATCTTTACGGTATTTTTATCTTTTTGGTCTTTTTTTCATATAAAAATAATCATTATTTGGTCCATATGTATGTTTTTCATATAAACATATATTTTTGCCTACAGTTTGTGTCTACTTCCTTATTGCTTTATTATTACCTCAATTATATCCTTAATATAATTTGTTTCTTCCAACCCAGTTAATAGGGGTAGTAACATTATTGCATAGCCTCGTACTTATTCAACATATATCTTCAAATAATTATACAAGGCGACTCCATTACTCATAATCTATCAATATTAGGATTGGGGTTTTCAAATATTATAAAGATTTATTTTGTTATTAATTGAATTATAAATTTGAGAAAAATTTACCAAAAAATACACGTGGATATGACAATTGTAATTTTTAACAATCAATTGATATTAAGCCTCGCAATTTGAAAATAAAATACTGATTGTTTGGTTTGTGTAGTTATTTAGGAAAAATGCATTCATGATGAAACAATATCTCGTATACCACACAAAATAGCTTTATACTTTGATAATTTATAATACTTTGAAAGCTTAATAAAAAAAAAAAAAATTGATGCGATAGTAGGAACTACAGAGTTTTTTTTTTACTCTTTGTAACATTTGTCTACGTGTTATACAAGTAATTGTCAAATCAGGAGCACAAAGTATACCATTTTAAGCCATAACTGTCATAAAATCCTACAAACATTAATTATAAAAAAAATCAAAAGCCCATAAAAACTTTGAATGTGATGATATTTGAGTTTATTTTAATATAAAAATAGGTAATATGACTTATTTATGATTATTTATTTTTCAGTTCATAATTTATTTTTATTAATTAATTTGTTATATCTGAACCACTCTGCACATGATGTTTTCATGACACACTTAAGCATTAAATTCGTTAATAAAGATTATAACCCTCAACGAAAATGAGGTCACCATTACTTGATAGATAGGGTTTGATTACAATCAGTGATATTTGAAGCATTTACGTGTCTTTTCATCTTAATGATTAATATGCTATATATATGTACCTAAAATTTCAGTAATCAGGGGTGATTGAATTATAAACAAAATTTATCATGATAATCCTGTATGTCTTCAAAGTATCCTACATATTAAACTTTTTGAACCTAATCTGATACGTTGTAAAAATGATAAAATAATTTTTAAATACGAATAAATAAATCAGAAACAACTGCAAAAAATATTGAGACTATGTTTTCGTACCATAAAACTGAAAACAATGTCGTACGCACTAAGTTATTTAAGTAACTAGAAATTATTTGAAATTCATGAAATTCCACATAGATTATTTTTCATCTCAAAAGCTGTGTAAATCCGAAACTAGTCTTCTATTTGCATTTAAATTAATTTATTCTGAACACACGACACCTCCCAATTTCAACCACATGAATCTCACATAATGATTTATAATGATTTTTTATCACAAAAACTGGTTTTACACCAAATTTTTCAATCTGTCTTGTTTTAAATTTTTTTTAACTTTTATGCCGTCGTGGGTTTTGCTCTGGCACCAAATCACGTGCGTTTATCAATCGGCTACCGCAACGTCGGTAATAAGATAAGAAATGTGAAAAGTTTTGTTTTTAGTATTTAATTTAAAAATATATAATTTTGAATATTTGAATAATATTTTACTAAATATCATCATATTATATCTTACATAAACAAGTAGATCATTAATAAATAATTATACGTATTAATTTCTGTGTCATGCCCATATGATAATTTCCACACAAATTGGAATACAATAAATTAAGCAAGCTTTTGTATCATTAAACCACTACATTATCCTTTTAGAATGAAATAGAAATAAAAACTTTGAAATAAAATAAATGGTAATACATGGTCATCGTCGGCGACTAACACAAATGAATATGCCTCTTAAGGCCGGGTCTAGACAGAAACGAACGAAGGCAGAATCCTAGCATTCGCTTGTTTTAGCGTCCGGTTATCCACACACATCGGACCAAGCGTTCGCTTATAAGCCTTCGTTCGCTTTTGTCTGGACTGGCCCTAAGAGATAGCCTATATAAAGAGCAGCACGGCTAGTAGAGAATCGTGAATACGTACACGGAAATATAGTGGCCTAAGATCCACGCGTCGCGCTCCATAGCCTATGTTGAGACGTGATTATACAGACGGTATTGTTTGAAAATTGGGCTATCATTGTGTGCTTTATCGTCGCGCTATCTCGTACTTCATATTATCAAAAATTTATACAGAATGTCAAAATATAGGTCTAATGCTAATGAATATGTCGTCAAACAAAAGGCCATTGAATATTTCTACCTACTTCTCAAATATACGACATAAATAAACGTTACATAAATCTATAGTTTAATAAAAAAAAATACTAGGATGATTTTCTGTATTAATTAAAATATATATTATAATACAAGATTTGTAGCTGAATCTAGATGCGGAAGGCGTACCCACAACCCTTTGACAAAGAAAGCTCGTTTTTGCATAACAGTAGGCCGATAACAATTTCCATTATAACATCTTCAAAAAGGTTAAATTTACAATGAAATGCAAAACACTGTATTGAGAAACATTGTATGAAGTATATTGAGAGTAATATGTTATATTATATTATTTGAGAGAAATAAGTGGATGAATGTCAGTACAACTTAAATTGAAAGTTATAAATAGCATCAAGAATAAAAAAGAGAAGTCTTTATTGTTGATATTGATTTCATATCAAAATAATTTTAACTTACCACGAGTGTGTTATAAGGGAGCCAACAAATGGTGAAAACCACTACGACAACCACCATCATCTTCACCATCTAAAAGTAAAAAATAATACATTTAATAATCATTGGTAAATAACTGTGCTGAAAACATCATCTGGTGGTTATATGTATTACTTTTATTTTATGAATTGCTTATGCAAGACAGAAGATATATAATATAATGTATGATAAATAAAATATATTATAATATAATGGTCATTTAACATTATCTCAGATTAATAGACGTGTATTAAAATTTGTGGGATAGTTATTGTAATTTTTAAATACTTCTTGCTTATTAAAGTTAAAAAATACTAAAAATCAATGAATAAGAACACGTAAAAAAAATCTTTATCATAATCAACAACCATCGTGGTTTAACTTTAAATCAGGTGGAATTCATTGTTTAATTGTACTCTTCTACACTGCCATCTAGCACCAAACATCCAATGTTTGAATTTACTACACATTTTTTTTTAGTCGTTAAATTATTTTTTAAGTCCCAAATCGTTATTAAATTCCTAAAGTTCATAAAAATATCCAATTTTCGGTTAATAAAAATTAAAAAATGTACACTATTAGACACCTAAATTACATTTTATCAACGTAGAAACTCTATTCCACATTATTTTACAAAAGTTTATGTTACAAATTGAACATTTATTTTTGTCACAACAAAATATCTAGCTTCAATTGGTTAAATAATTCTTATCTTAAATATTTATCAGTCACGTATTCAATTACAATATGTGACGTGTAACATAAAATATTGTGTAATTTGTACGTGCTTAGATTAATGTGCGGTGTAATTTTAGTAACATAAATATTAATGGAATCTGCCAACGCTTTTGACAATTCCAGAATCTTCACAGAAAGAATCCTGTAGTGACATTTGTTTTATTCAGGTTTCATTGTTATTATATATCAAAGATTGTAAAATAATATCCTAGCTGACGTAAACTCAACACTCGACTTACTTCGTATCCTACTGATGACGTCAGATATTTTTTAATGAATACTCGTTTCGTAAAGAGGATATTGCATAGTGTAATATCTATATTGCAATTACCGGTAATTATTATCATACTTTACGAAATTATTTGATAATAAGCTGATATATATGTATAACGGCAATCTTTTATATTGCAGCAAAACATATATCATTTGAATTCAACATTCTAAAAAAACATTGAGCTTAATATAGTACTATTTTTAAAAAGTGTTACTGAACATTCCACTGTTACGTTTATAGCACCAGCTTTAGAGTATTTCACTCTCCACTCTTAAGGAATGGAAATGAAACTCAAATGCATTTCTCTTCCAACACCTACAATAACAAAGTGTTTCTATGTCTACTCTATCTACTAAATCTACTATGTCTTTCTACTGAAGTCTTTGTATAAGAGAAATGATAGACTTTCAATGCTTCCTAAAAACTACTTCTTAGCTAGAGAATTATATAAGTAGCTTATAATAATTAAGTTTACTTTACTAATAGAACTTAGGGGCTAGTTTTTGTACAAAATACCAACTGGTTCATATACTCCGTCTTAGAAATCTTTTCGAGACTAATATAAATTGGTTTTGTCGCATTTTTGTCTGAATATTGAACATTTCTGAAATTAAAATAAAAAAAAAACAGTTGTTGATTCATAATGTGTTTTTTCTTATTAACAAAAAACAGTATTTTTTAATTTAAATAACTTAATTTGGTCACATAATTTTCATGTGAAATACGATAAAATTGTCAAAGTTAATGCAAAGATGAACTTATCATGTCCATTCTGCGAGAAGAACATCTTTGTTCTGGACTGTATTTTGCTATTTATATTAACAAGTATCTGGTGAGCAATGCCATCATATTATGAATTAAGTTTGTGGAATTCAGAAAATTTATAAATAGCGAGTGACACATATTTATTGTATTTCGCATAGATAATAATTTAACGATATCATAAATTACCTCATATACAATATTGCGAAATGCCATCAAGTGATGAAATTACGCTCGGCGAAAAACACATACATGTGTGCCAGACTTCTGTGTGACTTTAATGTGTGAATTCAAAAATTAAAATATTTAAATTGTTTTTAAAAACTGGATTTTTCCATCGCTGAAATCTTGCCCAAGTCTGTCTTATATATACTACATCGATAAAAAATTAAAAAATCGTTATTAGAGTATATTATTGGGGCTATTCATTAGTTTTTTAGGAAAATATTAACTATTTTATATATTTAACAATGTTTCAGAAATATACGACTAATAAGAATAATGTTAACAAAATATTAAAGTATTTACAAATAGTAAACCTTTAATGGAAAAGTTGTTGTTGTATATAAAATCGGAAAGTTGTTTTGTGTTAAAATATGATGAATATCGAAAAATAATATTTTTTGAATTCAATGCTGCAACATGAAAATATTAATTCTATACGTAGCTTTTGTGAGTCTCGTTCTGGAGGATTATTTTTTATTTAACATTTCGCGGTTATTCACTTTTATTTCTGATATTAAATGAAGGCTCAAAACTTGGCCAACTTTTCAGTTTCCATTAGGGTTTCAGGAAAAGTTTTCTAAAGAAAGTAAACTTTAAGCTGTGAACTTTTTGAATGTGTTATTAATTACGTATTCAGACTATTTTGTTGCTAAATTTATTCATGTAATATCAAAATAAGAATATTGAAAAAATGAAACCACATTTATTTTTCACCAAAGCTTATACAGTCAATGAATATCCCTTACTATTGATTTAATTAAAATCATCTTGGATATCATATCATTCCTTTTAAAAAATAAATCTGATAAAAAAATTGTATAAAAACCAAAGAAAACATAAAGTTTACACGGAAAACTTTGCAGGAAAAAATATTTTATGTAAAAAAAATATTGCTTTTGTTCAAATTTCCGGTAGTGTTCTGCTTAAAATATATAAGTACCACTAAATTAAGCTTTCTAACAAAAGCTTTTCTTCTACGTAAGGTATATACTAAGAAACTTTCTTATCTCTTAGCGATCATCAGTGTGAAACAAATGCTTTTTAATGCAGCTCATCCTTGTAACGTCTCTTGTATCGAGGGACTCTTCATTTCTTCTTTCTTTAAATTCTGTAGTAAGATTATCTGCCCGATTGTTGAAACATGACGATTTTATCTACTTGGCAAATTTGTGTACTTTGATGTGATAAATATCGTCGATTGTAGAAAAACCGAATATATAAAGTAAATGTTAATTATATTACACGAAGTAAACTCCAATCAGTAGGTAATATATAACTACTCTTACCATTTATGATTTTGTTTAAAGACAAGCGTATTTTAAAACACTACCAGTAAACTGTCAGTTTATTACTGGAAGTTCAGGCTATTTGGCACGTCAGTTAAAAATCGTATTAGCACAGTAAAATGAGACCACATTAAATGAAATTAACCAAAAAGATAACTAGAATTTCTAGTAACTAAATGGCCATAAGAATTGATTTTTAATCGTGTTTCATATTTCACCAAAATAGCGATTTAAAAAATAGCCGAAAGATGGCAACACGTTGCTATCGCGCTCTATTTTTCAAATGAAGCAAGATATATTTATCGGAATTTCAATATCACCCTCATGATAAAATATAATTAGTTGGCGATCATATTTGATATCTTTGAAATCTAAGACTATATTGTATATTTATTGCAGCATATGAATGGAACCTATTTTATTTAAACTCGAATTTGTTTTATTACCCGACTTTGCCTGAGGTATATTCAAACTCATTCTTTATTCAAATTAATTTCATTCATCCCATTATTACACAATTTATTTCAATATTTGACTATGTAAAATATTTTTTAACTCTCGTGATGATGTTAAACTTTCGAAGTAAAATAGTTGACTAAAAAGGCAACTGACGTAACATGGAAAAAAATTAACATTGCTTCTGTTTTTCACTTGAGATGAGTTTTTGTGACAAGTAAACACACATATAACATGTATTTTTTGTACTATAATATAAAAACATGAAAAAATTTATAAAAATATACAAAGTTTTTAAAAGTATTTTGAATGTCCTCAACACAAAAAATGATTTAATACATTTTTACTATTTTATTATCAGTACTGATATTTTTCTTTTTATAAACTTATTTATATAGTTTTTTTAATGTTATAATTTATAACATATAAGTTATGACCATCACGCCACAGCACATTATACTTAATTTAAATTCTAAATTATTTAAAACTGGTAAATATGTGATATCACTGCTAGCGATCTGGGTTTTGCCTTTTGGCATCTTCAGGCTACATTATATGTGGGCAGTGAGCGAACATATAACATACTACCAATAAATCCTATTATAACTTACTATTTACAGTCTCAAATTATTAAGTATCATTAGTGAAAATAGTAATAGGAGAAAACAAAAATATCCCAAATAAATTTGAATTAACTAGCAAAAAAAAAAAAAACATTAATCTATTGGGCATAACTCATTTGATTATAATGACTATCATTAAGAAATATAAAAATACTAAATATAACCTGTTAAACATACGGGTCGCTAACAGTGATCTCACATATGGAAGTTTACCAGTTTTAATTAATATAGAATTTAAAATCAATTTCCATCAAGCACCATCAGTCGATAATATTAATTATACTCACTTTAGTTTTAAAACCTTCAAACACTATACAAAAAAATATACTCAAAATATTAATTATTCCTAGAACGGACCGTTTTAAGTAAATAATACGTATTTTTTAACAGTCGTTAGAAAATTTCTATCTAATGAAAGTGAAAATTTAGAGATTACAACGATATCAAATTATATTCGTTTTTTTACAGAATAGAGAATATGAATAATTTATGTGAATTTTTGCCATAACTAAAGATTATAAACCTACAATTTCCTTTTACGAACTATATTCAAAGCGTGATTTAGGATAAACTTATTATAAATTCAATTTCTAATTTTAATTCAGGAAAGTTCTCGAGTATGCTTAATACTTTTGTAGAAATGTATTAGAAATTTATTCTTTGTACCATATTAGTTTAGGTTAAAGTGATAAATCCGACTATTTGCAGGAATGCTCAAAAAGGGTGAAAAGAAAACATTACGACAATGTTGAAGTAGCAAATCCTTTTCGCAGACAATAGACTAAGGTCACTCAACGCCACTGTAAACATTATAAGAACTCAACTTTTAAAGTTTCAATATTACGTTCAATTTATATTATATTCCAACAAAAACTAAATGTAATAAAAATCGTTTAAATATTTTTTGTTTAAAATTATCCATCAAAGTAAATTTTATATTACAATGACATACAAAATCCATATTTTAAGATAAAATTATGTCAAGAATTTGATGTATTTTTCTCAGCAGCGGTCAGTCTCTTGTTTAAAATTTTCATGACCTTGGAAAAACGTGAAGAGGTTTTTGTCTTCCATTACAATTGTTTTGCAGCCATTGTTTTTCTTTTTAATTCGTGTATAAATTTTGTTACGAGACCAGTGGTAATGAAAATGCATAATTTTATTTTAATATGCATAAAATATCACTTATAATTTTACTTTTTGAAAATTTCGTGACTTTGAAGAAACGTGTACAGGCTGCTGTCTTTCTCTGCGATAATTTTTCAGCCACTGTTTTTTTCTTTCTTTTTTATTTATATAAATATTTTATAACAATAATAGCAGCAAAATTTGCACCAAGATTAAAAACAGATTGATTTAATTTAATTCAATGCGCTTTTTTAGCTACTAAACAGCTACGCAATACGATACTTCCATTTTTTTATAAATGACATGTTATAAACACATTTTTTTTTTTCCCTAATAAATAAGCTTTCTTTACCAAAATATTGTTGGTTTTAGGTACTCTGGTAATTTAATATTGAAAATATTTCTAATATTTATTTCAAATCTATTTCATATTAAATTTGTTAACATTCATAGAAACTAAGAGTATATATTGCTTAGTTATACATTTCATTTGCATTTAAATCTAAACTATTCAAAAAAAGTTGAAAATACTCACACGTAAAAATTTCTAGTCTTGAATCTCTGATATTTTTTCTGCATAAGTTAATCAGCTTTAAAACACAAAAAAAAAATACTAGCCGTCTCGTAAACCCATTTTTTATGTTTGCAATAAGGACTGAGAACATTAAACAAACAAGAAAAATTACAATAATTATGTTTGAAATTTTGAATACAGACACGCCTTGATTGTTAACGGCTCCATTAAATTTTAATTAAGATGCACTTAACAAAAGTTTATTAAAAATAAAATACTTTGGCGAGATTCTTTATTTCTTGAATTTAAAAAGTAAAGACAGTTGTCTGGAAACTGTCAGAAACAGTCTACGCGAAAAAGAATCCTTTAAAAAAGCTCCTTCAAAGGATTAACTACGTCCCTTAATGATTTTTTTTTTTTTTTTTTATTGGAAACTTTATATTTACGAAATATAATGTATTTATACGTGCTCTGCATAATAATTGACCGAAAATGAAAAAAAAAAATTTAAAGTTAAAGCGTAGCACAATATTTTTTTTTTTACAACGTAACGCCTGTTATAAATACTCGTGCATATATAAGAAACTTTATTAAATGAAATAATATGTAAAATTTTCAATAATGCATGTTTTTACCAAACTGCAAATTATCTTTGTGAAAAAATATATTTGCATTGCTGATAAATACATGCTTTTCAAATATTCATCCAAAGTGAATTTCCGTATGTGGAATTCAAATAGATTACTATCAAATAGAATATTTCGAGCTTAAATATATTTCCATAAAACGCCATCTGCTGATAATGTTCCGAATGTTTGTTCAAATGTTGGCAGTATGTTTGAACTGTATAAATAATCTAGGCTAATTAAACATCCACTCAGTCACTTAGTAAAAATTTTAGACGAAAAACAGAACTTTTGCATAATTCTATTGTATTATATCATAGAAATTGTTATACACCATAGTAAAATAAATTCATATAAGACAAATTCTTTTCATATATGGTAAACCTATCCATAAATCAATATCTATGCTTAATTTTGAAATGTGCTTAAAATGTATTTTTTTTCATTTGTATTTATTATTATGAATGTAATTTATTTATTATCTTTTCAGTATATTTCTTTAAAAAGGGTTTACTTAGGCTTTATACCAAGTAACGAGTATAGTAACTGCTTAAATTTACGCAGCATTGGTTTTTCCTCCAATAGACACAAAGTTGTATAAACAAGTAAATACAGCTGCTGTATATTTAAAATTTGTCAATTTTGACAGAATACTTTGTGACGGGTGATAAACCATTTTCATGCTAAAATAAAATTCAGGGACTTTCATTAGATAATAACTCACATGTTTTGCTGTCTATATTAAATATAATACAGATAATGATAGATCATAAAACTCAATGTTATTTAATATTTAAATATTTTTGATCAGGATTATTAAAAAAAAAGTTTGCTTTATCGGGTACAAACACTAGTTTTTGAATACATATAAACAATTATATCTAAGGGTCTAAATGAATAAACTAAATATGCTTATAAACACATTCAAAATCATTTATTATTTCTCTATTTAGTGATACAAAATTGGCTCGAATCAAATGATTGTTTTGTATATTTTTTTGCAAAATAAATTGGTACTTGTTTCGTGACACTCGAGTTTTTAAGCAAAAAAAATATGACGGACGCTTTTAAGTAAAAAAATACAAAATATCTTTTAAGTAAACACACTTAAAGTAACGACTTTTCCTCGAAATATTTCCTTTAAATCTGCCATAATAGTTTTGTTAGTAAACTATTTCATAGTTTCATTATTTCATTGACTTTTTAGAAAATGATTTAACTTTATTACTGAACTTAATGGCTGGAGACTGAAAATAATAATTTCTAAAATCGTCGATTAATAATAAAATAGTAGTTGAAAGCTGAAAGTCAATAAATTATAATAATTACTCGGGTGTTATAAATTATCACATTATTTTAAGAGTAAAATTAATTTCGAGCCTAACTTAGAAATATAAATGAACGAGAAAAACCACTCTTTACCGAGTTTGGCCATTATTCCAAATTTTCTTGAATTATTGACCAATTTTTTCATACTCTGTAACACGCTTGAAGTTAAGTGAGTGATTCGTTTACGCCTCGGATGTGCTCATGGTCGATTACTTTAGAATTTTTATTCCTACTCCAAAATATAGTACAAATGATGATTATTCTTGTGTATATTTCGACTGTACAAAGGAAAAAAGACGTAGCCAATGCTGGAAAAGAATACAGGAGGCACAAAAAAGTGTATGTAAAGATTTTCGGCAACAAACTAAATAGACGAAGCCTTAAAGTCATTGAAGACTAAAACTAGTATTTTTTTTACTCAGTGTGATATTTATGAAACAAGGTATTTTAAAAAAATCAATAAAATTAATGTACAAGAAGTCCTTTTTCCTGGTTTTATTATAATTTAATATTTTACCTTATACATTACATTAGCACATTGCAACCTCTTTTTTTTATATTCAACAAATAGTTTTATTGTAAAAAATTACAATTTTTAATTTTAACGCTAGCTTATAAGTACGAAAGTATAAATTTCAAGATACGGTGAGACATAAAAAAACGAAAACTTGACTCACTTTTTTTAAATGTATAAAAAATATTTTTTCGGGTTCTGCGGATTATAATTATTTAATTTATGGGTCTGTGGCACAAAAAAAAATGGAAATCAGTGGTCTAGAGTGTGAAGATATCTGCTCTAAAAGTTGAGTAAATTTATCTACGCAATGTGAAGACATGACGTGACAGATTAGTTTTCACGATTGCCACGCAATTGGTCAATCCAATAGGCCACTATTTTTTTATAATTCTTCCACAGTCTTATAGACTTACAAAAAAACTGATAAGTGTTTTTTATCGTAAAAACATCAATATTACTTACAACCGCGATCGTTTGTATTTTTTTATATAATCCTCTGGATATCATAAGTTTTCTCCATGCCAGATGAAGATATGAAACATTTCAAAACTTTTAATGCTTGAACGTGTAGTCTTTATCACATAAAATTTCATCTTTATAATTTCACGCGTATAATATTAAAGATAAGTAGTATACTTTTGAACATCTACAGAGTATATTTTAAAACTTGAATATACACGAGTATTTGTAGCTTCCTGAAATAGTTACCAAAACTTTTTTCCTGAATATTTTTGGAATTATTGTTAATGACAATGGTACATATGGTACGTGATGTAAAATTATTTTAATTTTGGTATTCAATGATAATTGAACGCAGTTACTTAACTTTTAATATAGTCCGTTTCTCTATCCGATATCAAATATAATATAATATATCCTACACGTCATATCAATCTACTATCCTAGAGTTTTTATTTTATTTTTGGAAAAAAGGCCACTTCTTTCTGTATTTATTTTCATGACTATTTCAATCTATGGTAAAATATGTGTTTGATTTAAATTAAGAACACACATAGGAAACGTCATACTTTCACGATCATATGATACACAAACTGACGTCAAAGAAAATACAATCCTGCTTCGGTATATAAATGTATAGTATGTTTGGCAAAACGATTATAAAGATATGTTTTATTCAATAGAATAAGAGTGAGATTTTGGGTTGAATAAATTTGGAATGTTTGTCAGTGGAGATTTTTGATCTTAACAATATGAAGATACAGAGCCACCACATTACAAAAAATTACTTCATTCTTTGACTATTTAGTACTGTATTTTTGAAATTTTTACAATTCTGCAATTGTAGGATTTGAGCTTACAACATTGAATGTGACAAGTAAATTTACTCTTAGCGATCTTTTGATTATAGAGAAACCCTTTTTCAACACATTAAGACCACTGGCTACATTCTTATACCAGCTACATGGTTGTATAAAGCTTCCCTGGAGTTTTTCTGGTACGCATTAGAGTGAAATAATTCCACTTGTACTTTTAGAGCACAACATTTACTACGAATGTCTGAAAAAGTTTTGTTAAAATGCTTTGAAAATGTACTGGCTTAAAAGCATTTTTGGTTAATTTCGAAAATAAGTAGTTCTGGAAAGGCTATATTCAATATATTTTTCATTCTCATAGAATACATTTATAAATTATTATGGAAAAACTTTATGGCTTGCGGGACTGCTATACAATATTTTATTTTATTTTTATATTTAGGGCTGTTTTTTTATATCTCGATGAAAAATATATCCACTATGATATGAAGTTTGTGAGTATTCAGGTTATGTTTGTTTCGACAGTGAAGCATATTGATCTACAAAGTGTAAAGATGCCCCCATCAACAGTGGAGTATATGGATCTCTGCAATGTAAAGACATTTATTGACAGATTATTTATTTCTCAACCAAATGGGCATTCGGTCCTACGTTTTCGGATTGTTAAAAATCCTGCAAATGTAGGAATCGAACTCGCATTCTTCAGATGCTATGCTTACGTTACGGGTGAGACAAAATATTTGTACACAACTTATTACAACTTGTAATGGATAGAAACAATTAACTCAAATAGGAATAAATTATTCCAAAGCAAGCTTTCTAATCTAAGTTTATCGAAGTACGAAATTGGCAACTGATCAACCACACGTGCGTACGTATCCTTTTAATCCTTTGCGGATTAATATTCCCTATTACAAATAACGTTGTATAGTCCAGCTTCAATGTATTCACATTATAATACATGAAGGTTAAGTAAACACAAAACAACTAACTATTCGTTCGCTTTCATACATGTTGTCACCACGATATTTCTAAGTGAGATGGGTAATTAAAAATAATTTATTATGTTTAAAGTTATGTGTGAATATACTGTAGATGATATTAGGTGCAGAAATTGATTTTTTATATAATTGATATTCTTATTTTAGCCAACGACAATTATTTACGAATAAATTTCGTATTTTCAGAGATGTAGATACCCTCCTTGTATCCTCTGTTATACTTTTTCAATTGCTTTCACAAGTTAACCATTTGCTTTTGTGTTAAAATTAACAAGAATCAGTGACACTTTAAAAACATTTAATATTTGAAAAGTTTTCTTATAAATATATTCGTAATATATATTTGTGTTCCTTAAAAAAAATTGTTTGACTGATGAAAAATGAAAAAAAAATATTCCCGGTCGATTGATCAAGTGGCATGCATAAAATTCGTCTTGTTCTTTTAAATTTTAGTGAAAATATCAAAAAAAAAAATATTAATATACTTACTATGAAAAGGAAAAAGGACGTACCCCACATAGGTAAAATTTTACAGAACGTCCAGAAAAAAACGTTTATTTAACGATGATGAGCTAAACATTTTATAGATACAATCTGCACAAAAACGAAGTGCTGAAGGCTAAATTTGGTACTTTATTTAGTCAACATGATATTAATTTACTAAATTATTTCAGAAAAATTAATAAAATAGATTAGATGGAAGCTTTTCTCCTGGTCGCAAATTTCACAGGCCATCATTTTTCAAACTAAAAACTAAACACTAATTCGGCATTTTCAACTTACATCCTTTTGATAAAACGTCTAAGTTGAAAATATTGTGATTGCAAAATAAAAGTGAGTTTGAAAAATCATAGGTTACGACATTAAAAAAATTGTTTTGAACGTTCAAATGAAATAACAATCCAACGATAAATTATTTCAAAGTATGTTTTTCTTAAAAAAAGTTTCAATTAAATCATTTCTTACAACAGCTCGTCAAGAATTTGATTGATTATTAATAATTTGTACATGCCATAACGTCGTTAATTATAAATTGTATCAAAATCAAATCAATTTAAGCAAGAATAACTATGTTTCTCTGGCAATATTAAATTGCTTTATTAATTATGTACGAATCCATCATATTAATGTATTATTTTTATTTAGTCACCGAAAAGCTCTGCTATATCATTTTATGCTAGTTTAGCTCCACAAGACATAACAAATATTGAAATACATTATATGAGAACTAAAAATATTATTAATTTATTTTTTTCACAAAAAATGATTGTCAGCAAAATACTTAATCAATAGGCATCCAATGCTTGTATTTATAGATTTTTCTTAAATCCAACAACCATAAAAATCGATCTTGATGAATCAGATTATTTTTTTTATATTTCAAGTACTACATAAATACACATATTGAATATTTAGGTACCAAATTTCCTTTGAATGTCGAAAGTATGTGGACTTACGCCATGTAAAGAAGTGTTTTGATAAGTATTTTTTTACAAAAATTGGTTTTCAGTGAATTGCCTCATTTAATGGGCATCAAGGATTGCATTTTAGGAGCTGTGTGAATTGAAACCGCAATATATTTCTTGTATATAACCTCTTGGCTACTGTAGTTTTATTTACTATTTTAGTATTATACCAACAAAAAATGTAATTTTATCAATAATATGTGTATTAGTTATAGAAAATTTGTTAATTTTCTAATTAGTGCGTTAGTTTTTTACATGTATTCACAAATTGTAAAATTTTCTTACTCTGGCAATAACAATTTGGCAAATAAACGGGAGAAAAGAAGGTCGGTATTTACCAGTTAAAAAAGATGAAATAATTGGTCTGAATAATCTACATTTCGATTTATATCTGAATGTATTTTGGATCAATAAATTATTGTAGTAAATATTTATTCGAATGTAATTAATTTTAAACAACAAAACACGCCATTTATATGTCAGATAGAATCGTGTCTTCGATATTTGTTTATATAACTATTCAAAGTTTATCCTGAACAAACAAGTTCCTGGTTTGGTTGTACAAAAGATTAATGAGAACCCATGAAATTGGTACTGGCCAACTGTAGGTTCAATTAACTGACCATAAATTTTATTAACTACTGAGACTCAAAAGTTGTTTCTTCGGCGTCAAGTTAGTGTCCGACTAATGTAGCTTTGTTTATTAAATTTGCGTTACACTTTGCAAAGTCTTGGTAATTTTGAACATATGCCACCAACTTTCTAAAGTGCTTTGCGTATTTGAGCTTGCAAGTATTATGTTTAAAATGATGAATACACAACTTAAACAACAAAAAAGTCACTCGATATAAAACATAAACACCATAAAAAGTCAATCATATATTAAAATTAACCTTATGGGAATGCAATCGTATATTTCTATGTAGAAAAGTTTTTGATTTTCTACCATAAAAGAATGGTGAGAGGTTTACATTTTTAATTACGTATTGCAATAACAAAAAAAACACAATTAAATAGATACTGTATTTTATACTTTTTTACTATCAATTACTGATTAAAATTGTTTTAATAAATGCAATAAAATATATTTCTTCAACAAATAATAATTATATAAGTTTAAATACAAGATGCAAAAACTACTATAGAAATATTACATCACTACTTATTACTTCAAAGTATGCAAGATTATTTTAAATTCTAAATTATTTAAAACTGGTAAACTTCCATATGTGAGATCACT
>JAGVSQ010000599.1:0-37061 GCA_022683975.1 Rhyacophila evoluta | reverse complement strand
TATTATATATATAGTATATTAGAAAAGTCAACATGATTATCATACTACGTTATATTTTTATTTTATTTTATAGTGTATTAGGATAGTTTTAAGCTATTAATTTTGTATGATACGCAAATAATGTAATAAATATCTGACCCTTGACAGAAATAAAGTTTCTCACCTTCGGTCTAGACAAACTATCAATCTGCGATTTGAATCTGTTCTTATTATACCTACCAGTTAATCTTTTGTTTTCTATTTTTTAATAGACACGTGTTTCAAATATAAATACGACAGGAAGGATTTTCTCTAATACTTCTCACAACAAATCAGAATCGATTAAAAAACAATAAAATAAGATTGGAATTAAATCAGGGTATAACATACACATTATCGACCGTCATCACGAAGTTTGATGACTGAGCTTTTAAAGGTAAAATTTAATGTTTCTGGTATTATTTCATTATTTTTTTACAATCATGTTCAAATCATTAGCGATTATAATATTATACAATCAAAGATTGTCGCATTATTTTCCAGCTATCAATATAAATTTATTTACATTACCAAAATGTCACATCACTAAATACTGTCAATAATTTATTTACGACATTTCTAATTGCCTGTTACACGTATTACACTATAAACGATAATTATACACACCACTGATGATAAACCAGCAGCTCAGCACGGACGACGCTAATTTTAAAGTTGCACAAAAATTTAATGCATGGATTCAATATATAAATGCATTTATTGTATACAGTTAACAGTTAGATAAAGCATGCATTGTGAATATAGAATATTTATTTATTATTCAGTTGTATAAATGTGGCCAGCGAAAATGTTTTGGTATATATATCTATATATATTTTAAAAAAGAAAATCTACCCATCACATATATGCATAATGATATTATTTATTTTATTAGATAAATTATAGAAAATTATATAGTCTACTCAATACATAAAATTATATTTTTTTTTATCTAACTATGCTATTTTTCTTTTTGTTACAGATGCTCCCATCTTTCTTTGGACCAATGCTGACCACAGTTGCATTCAGACCAAATAGTTTATAAATTCTCATTTCATTAGTAAGTTTTAAACGAAAATATTTGAGAAATTTAATACGTTAGTGAATTATTCTTTTTGTATAGTGAATGTGTAATCAATTCATTATCTATTTCTCAAGATAATTGACATTGCCATTCATTTTAAAGAGAAATAGTATATACTTAATTGAAATATTATCATATAACTAAAGTAAACCAAACCATAAACTGTTTCGAATTTTACTATAATCTACTCCACATATTACTGTTGTAATAATGGTTTCATAATCAAAATATGTATCCAAAAACTAATAGACATGCAGAATTATGTATATTTTTCATTATTTAATCATAAAGGGTCCAACCGATATTTCTTGTGATAGGTTGTTTGTCACTCATAAAAAATTGTATACCTAGCATCGCCGGCATGATAGATATATATTATGAATAGTATAAAAATAATTCAGGTGTATGTTTTGAGACCGGGATCGACAATTCGGTGCAATTGCAAACATTACGGTGGGCAAATATGCAAACAATATTAGCCATATTCCATTCCATATGGTTTTGATTCACGTCGCCCTTTCACTAAGTATAAATAAAATTTCGAAACAAAAACCATTGGCATTCCGAATTCCTAGCCAATAAAATAACAACATTGTGATTTTTTAGTCGGCTTACAAAAAATTGACGCAATTTCACTGTCAATTACATAACAACAAAGCGGTGAAACTTGTTTCCTTCAATTCAACAATTTTACGGTTGCTCACGAGTAAAACGTTATGTGACAAGATCACAAATCAATATTATCTACCTATTTTTAATAAATACAAGTCCATATTTATTCAGATTGACCCAATTGATTAATATATATTCATATAAAAAGTACAATGAGTCGAACAGTTGTCAAGATAGATTCAATCAAATACAGCTTTTTTAAATATATTACAATTTTGTATTTCAGCAAGCATGCAAATGCATTAAAATAAACAAATACGTATCTAACCTTCCAACGACAGTGTCGGGTATATTTTCACCCCGTGTTAGTTAATCATCAAAAGTGTTAAACCAAAGTGAAACATTCTTGGAGGATTCCTCCAAGATAGCAGCCATGGAGCTGCACTGCCACTCGCCTGGGCAGCAGCTCAGCGCTCTCCATGCGAGCGCGCTGGGCGTGCTCGGCTCCAACGACGGCAGTGGCATGGACCACCACAAGCACATGCTTCAGCACGCGCCGGACATGATGGGCGGCGGGGGCAGCGATCCCGGCGGCGGAGGTTAGTAACCTAATATAACTTTCTTGATTCATATAAAAACGTTCACCTTTATTATGTCATATGTTCAAATAATAATAAGAAATTATTCTCACCAATAAGATTTAGTTCTATAAGTAAACTATGAAATAATATTAAATTTGAATATCTTGATTTATTATTCGAAAATCGATTCTCCAGAACTTGTGCAATTCATTTTTTATTCAAAATTCTAATCATATGGACCTTTTTACCATGAATATGAATAATTTAACGAGGTGACTGGTTATTATTAATTCACTTACTCTATTACGCATATGTCATGAAGTCTTGTATAATCTCATAATATATTATTATAGTCAATAATCCAACCTGTCAACGTGTCTGATTCAAAGTGATTCACACTTATCCATGTATCACGCTGGGTGGCAAATATATTAAGAACAAAAATAAATATTTTTAATTCATATTAACGTAAAATATTTAAATACGTTCAGCAATTTTTGTAGAATGAGTTATCAGGGAATATATAGTATTATTATAAAAAATATTTGACGAAGTTTTTTTTTTAATTTTTAGATGACGGATATCATTCACATAACAACCAAAGTGGAGATGGTAAGTGTACATTACAAAAAATATTATGTGATCATTTGTAAATAAATGTATGAATATGTATTTTATTAAGCAAGCTAACTTACGTCCACAAAATGTTCAAACAAATATTTGCACTATAATACAAATTTTTTAACAACGCTAAAAAGTATTACACTTCTTAAATAAATCTTGTTGTCATTATGTTGACACATCTATAATGACTACATGTTTTTTCATCCATCAATGAAAGTTGCAAATTCTCTATTAGAAACCACCCCTTAGAAGACAAAATATTATCATATACTGTGACACCTTCCTTGTTGGTGCCAAAGTGTATTCATTGTCACTACACTTATTCAGGGGTTCAAAACAATATCAGATGGGACATATTTTTCATATCTACCATATGGCACTAAAAAATTCATAGTTTTTCTAATATATACTCTTCATATTTGAGATTTATACTGATTTATAGATATATACATTGACTAAATATAGATATATATATCTTCAATTTTTCTTACACTTACTTATATTTATAAGTTACTATTAATAAACATGTAATTAACTTTAAATATGCCTACACTAATCATAATAGACAACGATCTTAGACGAATTCGAATTGTCCGACCTGATTTTAACGGTTAGTTTGCCGTTTATTACAATCACTATGTAAAATTTAAAATATTTATTAATACTACGAGATCACTTTGCCCGGCTTAACTTCCAGTTCGATCGGTCAACCATCGCGACTTAACGGTTTTTTTGTTTTTCTAAACGGCATCTTACAATAAGCGAAAATATATCTTGTCGTCGACGTTCAACAATAATACTATTTAGCAGGAATGACATCGATGCACACTCTAGTGCACGTCAACTTAAGATAAGATCTCTTAATGCGTACCTAGAACATATATAGCACTTTGAAGAGCGCTTCGTGTTTTTTATATCACGGTATACGTCCACATAAAAAGTGTGAGCACGTAGCTGTCGGTGAAGATGAAAGTAAGCTGTACTGCCGTAAACAATTTTCATCCATCAAACACTAAGAAATTTGTAAGTCGAATAGTGTGATAGTAATGCTTGCAAGAATAGTATTTTCTTTCAGTTAACTATCCATAAAATGTTGACGACCAATACCTTAGGTTTATTCAAACTCAATATGCAAGATCTGGTTATATTATACCAAGTCGTATGAGTGATTCATATGTCGCCACTAGATGGCGTTGATGGATGACTCGGATCAGCAGAGACGCAAACCACCCATGCATTTTTTTTTAGTATTAACATTTTTGTATAATAATAACAATATTGTGTCATTGTAATGATGGGGTGCTTTTTGATATGGGGTTGTAGTAAAACTTTAGGGTGACTTTTGCATGCTGCGAATATTTTGTGATGAGATTTGTTATTGGGGTTTTATAATTCACCTGCGTATTCAGTCAATGTTAACAGTATGACATTAACGCAATAAAATAATGATATTACTAACCGAAACATGTTTTAATTTTACTTAAAACATTTGTTTTTCAAGATAATTCCTAATAATAATTGTATTATTTTGAAAATATTATAGATAGGATAATTACTCCTACTCAAACTACATTTTTAAAGCATTTTTCATCTTTGTATTTTGTTAACATTTTTTTTATTTATATTTTGGTACAAAAGTATTAAAATCTTCTCAACATCAAAGCTGCGTTTGCAAATTGTTAGTTTTAATAATTTTGAAAAAGATCACGGCGTATATATTCAATAAAGGAATATATCAAATTAATTTACTTCAACCACGTCTGCTACAAATTTAAATTATGTTAAGTGTGTAATCTTTTTCGCAAGAATCTATTATCAATCAAACGCTTAATCTATTAGGCATTGATTGTTAGTTTTTAATTTGCTTAATTTTGTATGCATCGACGGAACTTGAATTCAAAATTGAACAAAACCGTTCAAATAACCCTCACTTTCCAAATCAACTACCAAGGTGACTAGGCTCGTCCAGTCATCTATCTAGTCAGGAACACCTATATTTAATAAACGATACTATTTGAGTATTAACTGAAATTTCGCTTTCGTTGCAAACTTAGTACGCTTGTAGTAATTTTCAGAATAAATGTTTTTTACTTGATCGTTGATACGTTATATTACATAAAATCAAATCCATTGCTTGCGTAACCAAAAATAAAAAATAAAAAATAATAAATATACGTCCTTAGGGAGTTTCAATAAAGCTTTCCTTTTGCTAGGAATATTCTATGTGATGAAATAAATTAGAGTGAAACCAAAAATTAAGCAAAGCATCAGAGATGGGCAGATGAGTGAAAGAGTGAGTGAATCCGCGGATGGGTGAGCGGAGTGGGTGGCAATAAGTAACTAAGCGACTTGGGATTTGCTTTTAGCGTTCAATAACTCTATTATGAAGCACTCTAACCGCATCCCTGCCAAATTCAGGGTTGCCAATTAATCACTCACATTTTTCATTAGGTACGTTTTTATAATTTTCCCCTATTATTTATATTGCCGTATATGTTACTAATACAATACTTTTTGCACTCGATTATATATTTTTTCTTGATTCTAAACGTAAATATTACAGAAAATAGTCGAGTACAATATGTCACACTACTGACAAAATATTATTATAAACTCTAAAAATAATTCTTATTACAGAAAATACTACAACTAGTAAATAAATAATACAAAATTCGCTGCTTTGTAAAACCAAAATGTCAACACTCTTTTTCTGGAATTTATAATTTATATGTGCTTAAAATATCTCACATAACATAATTATTCCAAATCAACCAATTGATTTGCATAATAGTATAAAAAATAAGTGATAACTATTTTCGGGAGACTTTATAGATTAAAATATAAACCTTTACTTTTGACACGTGTCCTTTCTCATTATCAATTCAGCTAGTACGTACATCAATTTCTAAAAAAATATTGAAAACTAGAAATTATTTCTCCTGATATACTCGGAATTATTCTAATATTAAAATTATTTATAGTTTTAGATTTCCGATTTAGATGTGTTGTTATTGTCACATCAACATTTCTTATTCAAACGTAATTTATTAGATGCCAGAATTTTTAAACTATTCATTTATTAAGTTTAATTGAATCGAAGCAATTGTTTATGTATACCTCTCGGAAAATGGAATTTATCTATTTTTACAACGTGAAAGCTTCCGTTTGTTGTTTTGCATAAGAATCGATTAAGCCAACCACTTAACTATCACACTTCTTTTGGGTTCCCTTTTTTTAATCCATATAAAAGCTACCTGATTTGAAATATTGACTTCCAGCAATTCGGTACACACAAATCAGCTACAGTTTAAACTCGTAATTTCAACAAGTAAACCATTGTCTCGTCATCTTCAGAAAAATTTAGCTCTTTTCATTCATGCTTAGTTTAACTTATTCGTGAGTATGAGTCATGGAAAGCAGTTTCAGCTTTTACTATTTGTAACTTTAAGGCTCTGGTTATAACATTATGGCAATTCTAAATCTTTGTTTGAATTTGTGTCCCTAAAATATTGAAATATTGTTTTGATAAGCGTCCCTGAAATGCAAAATCCTTTGGCGTCAAAGGCCCGGCCACATTAGCTGATGCAAATTACAAGCGACACGGTTCGTTTTGTCTACAATAACTAACTTGTTTGAGAGACTCCGCCCGCTCTACCGTGGAGACAGAACGCGCGTCGGGGACAGAAGACTATGGAGATATAACATCTACCATCCCATACATCAACGCTATAAATTATTATAACAGTGTGGAAATCAGGGATCATGTTATGAAGGGGATTCGGGTTGATTGAAGGTCCCTTTGCCGTTCAATCAGATTTACTTACTTTACTTAGCGGTTTTTGCTAATAATATTACAGACAATATAAAAGATGTCTCAATTTAATTCGACAAAGACGTTGATAGAAACGCACTGAGTCTAGACTTTGATATAGTCCCCATAAAAAAGATATTCGTCATCTCATTTTCAAGTATTTAAGTGGATATTTATTGGTTGTTTTAAAAGACGAATTTTATGAAATAGCCTCATATTAGGCTGTATTTAAAACGTCAGTAAATACGACTCTCTACTGACAATCGAGTAAAATTTATATCGTTTTAGAACAGAATAATACGGGATTCCGAATTTATATAGAATTTTATTCAAATAACTACAATTTGATTTTAACACAACTTATATTTTATTTAATGCATTATTTTTTAATGAACTAACTGAAAAACATTTTTTGTATCTTTAACTGTTTAATCTCTACTATATTTTACGCACAGTCGATTTCAATCAGTATAAAATTACAGTACTTATATATATGGAAGACAGAATAATATAAAAAGTTATATCAAAGTTATAATACCTATAACTATATTCACTGTGAATTACTGTTAAGCCGAAGTAAATTTTAAATTTATTTGACCAATAATTGTCGCGCCTATTATTATTTCATTCATAATATTTTTTTCACATAAAAACGTGCCTCGAGTAAAATTTTGATTCAACGCATTACACACTTACAGTTGCAAGAAGAAACAGTTACTTATTTTGAAACCACACACCGCATTACCTCCAGAACAATAATTTTATTCAACCTTATCCAGAGAGAAACTAAGAGTTTAACTCGCCTAAAATCAACATGAAGTAATTTCGCGATAGATTTGTAGTATCATGCATACGATTGAATTTGTGAAATATACATTTATTATATATCAAACAATTACTTATTACTTGATTGAAATAATACAACACTCAATATAAAGTACACGGAGCTCATATTTAGAACTTTGAAAGAACTATACAGTAAAAGTTTGTTTTGAAATTAATGTCTTTATAAAATTTCATTTCAAGGCATCATCAGGCAATAGAGATAATTGTTTTTTTTTTATGTATGCTATCCAGTGAAAGTGTCGAGAAGAAATTTGTTTTAAATTAATATAAACTAGCCGTGTGTGTCACTTTATTTTTAATGCAATCTATGGCTCTTTTGCCGAGAGGAAGACGCGCGTTTTTCAGTGCCACTTGTCCATAAGACTATTATTATTAAGTTAAGTATTTCAATACATGACGTCTTATTTCTCTCAAATCTTTTCTGGAGTGTTTTTTATGTCTGTAATATTGACAAATATTGTATATACATGTAAATATTTCTTAAACCATTATTACATCATACGTTTTTTAATAATATTACACCATAGCCAATTTTTCTTTTTATTCAAAACTATTCGAAATCTGAATACTTACAAGTTAATTTCATAATATAAAAACTCATATCGATTATGTCGTCAATATTTTTTTTATTATACAAATTGCCTCATTCTTAATACGTTTCTGTTTGCGCTGGTACCAGAACCGCGAACCTCTTCGAGTTAAAAACAAAAGACCAGACAGGTGATGATAACAAAGATGATGAGGATCTTGATCGTCTGACAGGAAGCCACTGCGGTTGACGGTAAACCGAAGTCATCATCTGAAAGGAAAGGATTATAAAAGTAATGCCGACTTGACGATTCGATCGACTTTATATCAGTCATTATATAACGTTATACAATAACAGAATATTAGGGACAGGTAGCGAATGACAATCAGATCAATACTAAATCTGACAATCGGATTTTTTTTTGGCTAATCACATCAATAGAGTTTATTCCCCCACAATTCTTTACGCAAATACAATTTATCATCATTTAAAACCTAATACGTAAAATATTTAGATACAATATTGTATTTTGAATTATATTTATGTTAATATTTTGATATGTTCAAAATCACTGCTTAACCTTTTATCTTTTATACTGACTTGTATTCAAGTATAATAATAATAATACATTATTATTGTATTTTTACTCGATGCTCGATATAATATATTATTTACATATATTTAAGCCGCGTGTATTCCAATTCTGAAGTTATCAATACTTACAAATTCATAAAATATCCTTTTCTGTATCTTTGAACTTTCAAAAAGCATCATTCAGCAAGGGGATTTGAGGCCATGATTTTTGGCATTCAAATTACGCATGCTTAATAATCGGCCATATTCATCATTGAATTCAACTGAATATAATTAAAATATGTAATATAATATTTAAAGAACCAGCTTGGCTGATTAATTAAATGATTGTCGATACAAGTTGTTTTGTTTCTTTATCATCGCAATATGGCTTTCAGTCTCTAGTCGATTTGCATATCTATTTATTAATAGTATAGTTTATATTTTAACTGTTTAATTCAGACCAATTTTAAATCGACTGAAATGTAAAATTTAAAGCGACATACTTAGCTGCCAACTGGGTTCTATAAAAATAAAAAATAAATCATTGAACTACAATAGACGACTCATCGCTCTGAATTTCCCCGAGTGTACTGTACCATCTCAAAACACCTGTCGTATTGTTTGAATTAGCGTAGAAACAAATTTATTGATAGACACCTGCTCTCCGAAGAGAATTAGTACAAAGTTTGAATCTGAAAACCTGAAGACGGAAATTGTGTAGGCGGTGAAGCGTCAAGTAGGCAGCAGGCAGTGTTAGTTAGCTCAGTCTGTCTATTAATGGCAGGGCTTGTTTTACCGATATTTCTATGAAACCGTTACTTTTTATTAAAGTTTATGGTAATTTATTATAATGCTACCTATTTTTAGATTTATTTAATTCGGTTAATGCTGCCGTTTTATATTATTTCTCTTCACAAGAATCATATACCACAATAGTTGCTATTTTGAACAGTATATAACAACAATTTCATAGTATTTAGTAATAAATATAATTCTGTAAAGGGTTTTTTTGTAGTATTTATGACCAACAAATGAAAAATGACATGGTCAATATTTTGAACACAATAGGATGGGTAAAATAGTGACAAGTGGCTCTTTTGGGTAGTATAAAACACGTAAAATGTCTCGGCAGGAACATCGTTTGCCCATAACAAACAACCATTATGGATTTTACTTACTAATTAGCATCGACAAATATCTTTAATATCAACCAATATCTATGATTTTGAACGTCGTATATTAATAGTTTATTTTCACATAATTTACATGCGTAAAATAAATTCAAAAAAATTTGAGTTTGAGTTCTTTGACAAAGGCTTTGGCATACCTATAAAAAGATAATCACATTAGTTAGTTTTACATATTCGTATTTTTTCTTTAACTGACAGTCAAATAAATATCATTCTTTTGTAACGGTTGTCCAAAAATAAATGTAACTATAAGTGATCTCAAACGAAATCGATAAACGAATGCATATTATAAAGGTCGGTATTTTTTTGTATGCCAACCTTGGTTGTCCGGTAAACGAGAAAGAAAAAGTGGGACTAAGAAGAAAACTAGAACGCGGAAATGTTTCGGAAAAGAAATGAAACGGTGGGCGGACTTTGCTTATTATTTATTAACACTTTCCACATGAAATTATGAACAATTATTGTTACTTTGTTTGTTCTTTGCATTTACATAATATCAAGTGTTTGTATAACAGTATACATTATTATCATTCAAATAAGTAATAATCATGCTCGATACACGATTCTGTTACCAAGGAACCAGTGTCTTTACTCTCGATATTATACTTACAGCTTTGTTCAATTATCCGGGATTTTACTAATTAGGATTAACCATTGAAAAAGAATAGAGTAAAAATGGTATGAAAATCAATCGTAATTACACGTTATTATTATATTTACAGTGTTTAATAATTCCGACATCTCTTATTTAATAGATATATTTTTTCCCGACTGATTATTAACAAGAGATTCAATATCATTAATATCTCATTTTCTATCTGCATAATTTGTAGACAGCCAACATGTGCGTTTAAAATAAAAACAAATATTTTAAATGACATACTTTTTCATACAATAATCGATTTGTTATATTATTCATTAAACCAATACTTAACATAAAAACAGGGAATATAAACTAACAAAATTTTCATTAATTATTAATGTATACTTTTATTATCGTGGCAGTCGATATTAATTTACTGCAGGGTAAAAACTTTGCCAATCCCTTCCCATACACATTATCCTATGTTGTTTTTAGTGTATGTCTTTATATATTAATTTTAAATTATAATAAATAGTGCATCTTTCAATTCCAATCACTTTTTTACGAAGTAAGGGCGATTTGTTGAACACATTTACAGCCAAATTATAGATATTTTCAAAACCATTTTTGTTTCGCATACTTGAAGCGAATAATGGTAACTAGTTTAAGGCCGGTGAGTTAAATATAATATTCTGGAGTTGGGGTTTTTGTTTTTAAAAAAATAATTCAGTTGATATCTAGAATACAAAAAGGATAAAACGAGCGTCGATAATTCTTAAAAAAAAACAACAACAAAAAACAGCAAACATATTACTCACACAGCTAAATACATATTTTACATTTTCTTCTGTTTCTTCTCGAGGAGTAGCTATCAGTTAATCGCTAAATAGTTTTTTAAATCCAACTGAGAATTCTAAGCCCCACGCGCTTATCAATAGGTCACGGGTATGAATATCTAAAATATCCTAACATCTAATATTTCTCATTACATTCAATATAGTCTTTGCCAGTTTTAAAAGCAGTTTAAACTTTCTCTAGTATCACGACTAACGATATTACAGGTGAAATTATTATCGATGAAACAATTTAAATTGTTGAAATTTACTACAACACAACATATAGTTTCGAAATAAGGTACTGTCGATATTATGACAATTCAATTAATAAACTTATTTTTATACCAACTAAATAAATGTACTAAAAATAAGGATCAGTTATGTTAAAACAGTATCTTTTTTAAATATATCGGACTTGGAGCTATATAAATCATTTCATTTCCGGTTGTGGTTAAAAAGCTCCACCGCATAAAAGAAGAGTTCAGAAGTACTACAGCATGTTTGAAATCAATAAGAGGAACAGAGACAAATAATCGATTCGGAGACTTACTGTGAGAAATACCTTCTCGTAATATTGAAATATGTTAATAAATAATATCCGTGAGTAAATACTTATTAAATAACAATAAAAGTGGAATATTTAATAATATTTCAATATAATATGCCATAAACTTCCTTCATTATAGCATTAATATAATTACAAATATTATTTATGCCTAAATACATATTTGCATTGATTATAAATCACCACACGGTATTTAAAAAATAACCATAAAACATAGATATAATAAAAACACCTTACCGGAAGAAGTTAGTAGATATTTTTTCTGCGGGAAAATAATTTGGGCTCGTGCAAATAAAATGATTGTTTATCAGCAAAACTTTCATCTATATTGCTATTTCTTTTTGTAATTGATTGTGTGCGATCGTGTTCAAAGGTGCCATTTTTTATATAACGTCTCGATAGGTGGTATAACTTATTTAAAACCTTTCAAAATAAATGAGTTATTATCATACATTACAGTGATATATCACAGTTAATAGGTACAATCTGCCGATGTTGCACTATTATATCAAATGATAGTACTTACTTAACATAGAGCTTGGAATACAGATGTTTACATAGTGATGGTGAGGTGATTTGACTTCGTGAGTGACTGAAATATTAAAGAGTGAACCGAACAGTCTCACCTAATATTTAAGAGTCATAATTTGAGATTGAAATTTGATGGTATACGCATTAACGTTCCTTGCTTCTTCGAAGATTCAAAACGATTGACAGGTGAAAAAAATCCTAAAAGTTTAATATATTAACCAAATATTTTACATGGAAAACAAATATATTCAAAGATACTAGACAGGTTATTATGTTTCTTTAAAAAATAGATCCTTATGATCTTTAGAATGTGGAGATATCCGTTATTGAAATAAAACATAATTATTAAACATTCATTATGTACTTGACAGAACATTCAGTTCGACATATTCACTTAAATTCTTATGACTAATCGTTGGATGTCTGGAATACTCTCGATGCTTGAAATCTCCAACATCGAATCATTTACTCTCGCTTACTACTTGGATATCGGTTGAAGACTATTTTAAAGGAAATTAAAAAGAAAAATCAAGTTTATTTCATCCGTATTAGATTAACTTACAATTGAAATGTTAGCAGTTACCGCAGCTGAATAACGTCACTTCCTCACAAGAATGGTTACAATGTATGTGAAACGAACCTGTTAACATTTTCCAGGGTATTTTATGTCAGGCAAGAACAAAACAGGCCGGCGCACGTAATACGATATTGATACAACACTATGAATGGAATGAAGACAAGTTTAATTCATTCCCAAACGATATGAAATAATACCCCCTGTACATGCTTCCATTACGTATACCTCAATAATAATAAGGCTTAGCTCTAACTTATGTTGAATAATCAAAATTGTATTGTATAAGTACTATATAATATGGTGTCGTCAACGTGAAAATAACTCTTTTGTGACAAAAACGTAATTGATTATGAGAAGCTAAAAACCGATTTTTTGTATTTTCAGATACATTGTGTAGTTTTCGATGCAATAGTGTATGTTTGCAAATAAAAACCTTAAATCTTGAGGTACAGCTTAGTTAGAAGCTACTGTAGAGATTTGGACTTACGAGATGGATTTCAATATGACGTTGTATATTACCACCTAAGACGCAAAGAAATATTTTTAATTAAATAACTGTCTTTCCTAACTCATGGTAGGCTTTTTCAATTGATAGATTAGTATGGAAACTCTATGAAATATAACATTTAACTTATATTCATAAAATCGATAACAACCATTAATATTTTACATGTATCTATCTAGTTATTATTATTATTATTATTGTATCTATGTAGCTATCTTGTCATCAAACTCGTGGCCTGCGTGATTAAACAACATATAAAAAAAATCATCATAATAATATTTACGAAACTAAGCTCCTATAAATATAATATACATATTAACATGTTCATTTTTAATATTCTCATGAGATGTTAAATGAACAGGTGGATCTGTTGCAAGACGATATGTGCTCATTTGAACATTTGAATCAAATTAAAAACCACAAAGCGATTATTCCACCCTCAAATCAGTTCACCGCAACCATTTGGTAAAGCACTCAACGGATAACTTAAGTGTTACGTAACATTACACTATAAATACATATAATAAATGCATCATAGTTATTTAGATATTTGTTATCTACCCGAAACAAATATAATTTGGTTTTTTTTACTATTCAAATGCGTTGTTTATTTTTCATATCCACTTCGAGACATGTGAACAATACACGTCTATAAAGTGTGAAAGTTTATCTTAAAATATTGTTTTTACGAGCGTTATTTACCATCCAACCTCCTTGCCAATTGAACATTCATGTTTTGCATTTAAGTACATATCAATAAAACGTATTTCCTTTAGTTAAACTTGAACCCTCGACATCTGATTCACGAGTAATTCATTAAGGTACATACGCCCTTATTAACCCAGCCAACTCAAACAACGATTTGCGAAATATAACAATAACTCGTGATAATACTCGTACAAATATTTTCCAGTCTCAAAAGATACTGAATAGTCAATCCATAATATAAAACCATCGTTGAATGATTATAAGGATATCAACGTGTTATTGTGTTAAAAATAAACAAATATTGAGGGTTTTTTTAAGCCGTTAATTGATATTAAAAATAACTTACTATTTATATTTGTCTTTTTTTTGTGTTCTTCCCTGTGTTGGATATCTCCAACATTCGCATTATTTTATTATATGTGTGTATTACTCACAGTTAGCTTTCTCCATGATGAAATTCCAAATAGCATAAAACGTTGGTAAATGGATGAAAAGATAGTTTTTACATATATAATAATAAAAAATCACTGTACTAATTTACTTTTCTAGCAATTGTTGGTCAATTTAAATTGATACGTATATAATAAAATTATAATTTCTTGAGTCTCGATTTAAATACATATACGTTTTTATATTTACCACATCTATTTACGATGATCTTGTTTATTATTCAAATAACGTTCTGTTTGGGTTCATCTTACCTTCGTATAATTCATTGGATAAATACTAGTCTAGAGTTGTATGCAACCAATAGAGTATGAAATTTTCCACGCCCTCTGCACACGATGCGTGCGCACTTTTCAGTTTACAACCCCTGTCAGATGAAGGGTGGCTGTAAAATCTTACATGCGAAGTTTGTATGCGCAGAATAAATCTTGAATAAAATATTGAAAATCGAAATAAATAAATTTAGCTAATCTGACAATTTTTACAAAACAATCCAAATAAAAAAAAATGTTGATCTTTCATCTGGTAATAGTAGTCTTAATAAAGGAAGGAATAGGATCTCAGTTTTTACGAAAATGTTATTTTTTAATTTCCACTCCAATTGATTGAAGAATTGTACTGTTTATGCGCATGGATGGTTCGAAACGGATACTAAGTTGAAATGTAAAATATCTATTTTTTGACAGCACTGCAGGCGAAAAAACTTGGATATTTTTTACCGTCACAGACCGTTTATATCTAGATTCTTTTAATTCGCATCTGCTGAATTGTAATTATAAAACTATCCAACTGTTTATGGGTAAACAAAAGATTTATCTTTTATTGACCATAGCGTGCCTAGTGAAGCTTATTTAAATTGACATGTCGAAATGAATGTAATATTATTGTAAGCACTAAATCAGTTTACAATAAAACTATTCTTTCTTTTTATAAAAGAGTTATATATATGGTACTTATTTATATTTTACCTCTTTAAAACAAATCAAAGTATAATAATTAATTCTAATCGTTTTTACTTAATGCGTATTTTACTTCACATATGTAAAACGTTGCTTTCACGGCACACACAATGATACATTTTTATAATTTAATTTGGTATGTTTCTGTAATAATCATAACTTTTTAACTCCTTCTATGGTAAAAATAATTTATTTTTAATGAGCCTATAAGAAGCAATACATTTAAAACTACTTGTTTATTTATGCTTTTGTATTACTTCGTTGACTAGATCTTCAATTATATTCATTAATTTACTGTTAAATGAAATATTTTTTTTAATGTTCTCTGTTCTTCTCCATTCAAAGTAATGTACACAATACCAAAGACTTTTCAAATAACCAATTTGACAGTGGTTAGAATAAAATTCCCGGTGACCACTTTTTCGTTCTTATAACAAACAACATTAGTCCATTCCAAGACATTTATTTGGAGAACTTTGCCTACATACGTTTCCCTGCCTATTATCTCAATTAACTCTTTACTAAGATGTTTTATCATATTTGTATATAATTTTATACAATTCTAGAATCAAATATTAACACTTACTTATTGAAATTTAATATCCAGATTCAAGTCACAGATTATAAAAATCGATGTTGCAATCTGCCCATGTGATATCCTACCCGTAATAAACAAACGTATATCTACTGTCGCTGTCTCTTTTTATCCAAAGAAAATTTGTAGACATCTTTTTCTCTCTTTAAGCAAAGGAAAATAAGAGAAAATAAGAAAATGTGGTTATAAGGAAACTTGAAAAAGATTATTCCACAAGTCAAAACATATTTCAAAAGGAAGCACTTGACATTCTGAACAAAATTCAAATGCCAAGATATTTTTCCAACACAGCGAATTCTTTTATATTGCGAACTATTTTTTTCCTTTTTTGCTACTTTTCGTAGAATTGTATAATCAAATATTATAATTTTATTATGCTAGCATATCTGTCTATTCGTATTCAATACATTATTGAACTGTATTGGAAGAATTAGTGGTAACTTATTATTATTGATATCGTCAAACTTGCCGCTTGCAAACTTGGTGCTTGAATAAGTAAGCGTGAACGCTTGTGAATCTCATGGTAGCAGGTTGCAGGTTCGAATACCGTAGATGTAGAAAAATATAAAAATTTAGGACATAATGGCCCAATGGTAATGGTAAACCTTTGCATGCTGCAAATACGTACCCTTCACATTTAAAGAGGGTTTAAAAATGTTTTTTTTACGCTAAAAACGGCCATCTATAGATATTTTTGAATTGATAAAGTTATTTCATATTTTACGTCAAGGTCAGACTTGAGATAAATAAAACCTTTTTCAAACATTTTTGAAAAGGACATCTTTACGTCAATTATTTTAAGTTCGTTTAAGTACTTGTCAATATTTTGGTTTTATAATAAATATATATACATTATGTCCGCCAGAACTATTAAGCTGGTGTCTCAATAATGCGAAACAACTATTATGCGCTTAATCATAATGAGACGGCTTGTAAATTGGGAAATATTTGCTCTAAAAGTTTGATTTAAAAATAAATGATTCAAATGAACCTAAATTTTATAAGGTTTACGTTGATTATAATTCACAATACATTGAATATCCTTGGCTTAGTGCAAGAAGTGCCTAAGTTAAATATTTCAATTGTACAGTTTAAAACGCTTAGGTGATTTTATCTTATCAACAATATACAGCATGAATTTAGTTGTTTTATTTAACGTATTGAGAATATTTCAAATTATTAATTAGATGCATTCAAAACATATAAGAAGAAGTAAAAACGTATACTTTTACTATTTAAAAAAAATGAATATGTTCATGACGTGAAGCCTGGATACATTATAAAATCAATTTACTATCAAGCTTATGGCTGATATTTACTCAGTTTTGTCTTAATACTATTATTTATTAAAATAAGGAACATTTGAAAGTTTTTTCTTATACCAGTCGAAATGACCAATATCTGATATAGTTACTTCTAACACTGAGCTCCAGATATACATAATTATTCGTATACTTCCAATATACAATTCATTCTAAAAAGACAAACATTGTTAAAATAAATAGTTATTATAAAGAATGAAATATACAATAACTATTAATATAAATTTTCTGGGTATACATGAATGCCCTGTAATCGTCGGCCCTTATCCCATAGCAAGTATTAAATACCCATACAATTTCCCTAGAATAAAACACCAAATGACTACACTCTCGATAATAAAAATGGCGCATTCCACAAAGCAAGATAACATGGGAGTAAGTTGTGCTTGAGCATGGATTAATCCACATTCCACATAAATGGAATTATGGCCGATTGTGGGATGCCTCCTTACTTTATGGCATTGCAAAATCCAACGACATCGGAGCGAAAGGGACGTACGTATAATATTAATATCAATGCAACTACGTAGCTATGGCACGTGAGGATACAGTATTCTTCAACTGTGCTGCCAACACTAAATAAGACCAAAAATCCATGGGATGTTATGATTTCTAGTAACGACTCTCTTCACACTTCTGAGCCAAGTGGTTACTTCTCAATATGAAAAATCCAGAAAACAATTCATTTCAGTTATTAATATTCATCATCTGATAAGTCAATTATAAAAATGACATCTGCTTGTGAGGTCCAAATCATGTTGTCAATTGACAATCTGTCTCTTTGTATTCATTTGCGCTGAAGTGAAACAGTAAATTTTCTTTTTTTTCAAACATTTTTTAAACAAACTCTTATCTCGTATCTAAACTCTTATCAGCATTACTGGACATATATAAAACCTTTGAAAACTTGTAGCAAATATAAAGAATAGAAAAGACGCGTTATTCGATAAATCGAGTGGAAATTAACAAAAAATAAAACACACACACGGAAAATTGTTCGTAAATTCATTTCTTATAAACATATGTGATTTTTAATTGACATTATAGTTTGTCGAGATGTTTTTGACATTAACTGTCATTCTTCGATCATCGTCATTGTCATTTTTTGAATCTCAAAGTGGAAAGTAGTGACGTTAGATAGTAGCAGGTGGAGAGAGTTGTTAACGAAATCCATGTACATGACTTTGAATTGTTACAGTCATCACAATGACGGTAGTAAATATCATTTTATAATATGCTCGTATCCACTTATAACAATCCGAAGAAATTGAAATAAGTATCATGATTGATTGTTGACATAAATATCTTATCCAAGAAAATATTTAGAAACAGTGCAATACAAAACAGGGGCAGTACACGTTTTCGTAGTAATACAGAATCTAGTGGGCAACAAAGACAGTTGATACGTAAGATAGCTGTGTCAGAAAGGGACACAATGTTGTTTTATTGAGAGGGTGAGTAAAAGGGGGATGTTTCATGGAGTAGCGAAATCGTTTCACGCTAGAGAGAGACAAAACAATCTTATTTTAACCAAGAAACAGAGGTTTTATAAAACAAAAACACGTTTCGGTTGAAGCATTGGATTCTATAAATATTCCAAAATTATTAAAACAAAAAAACAAGTTTAATACGCCACCTTTACACCCGATTGTAATCAGGCGCATTTCAAAGACCTGATATGGAAAAGCAATCTATTTTATTCGACCGGATTACTAATTACCTAAAATAAATAGTCACGCACCCGAAAGTGCTGAATTAAAAAAAAATAGATGTCTCTTCTGTTAGATTATAATCAGTTATTATTTTTTATGTCTATACATCCGTAAAACGTAGTTTATTAATCTTAACGTCTACAACTTCAAAACCCAACATAATGACTTTAAAATATGAGGTTGCTAATTTTTCATGTCACTGAAGAGAATTTGATGAAATATAACATAAGAGCATTGTTTTCAATAATCATAAATGAGATGTTAAAATATTTAAGAAATCAAGTAAAATTTTATCAGGGCTCAATCAATCTACATATTCTCTATTTAACCTTAATTTTTTTTAATAATTCTCTTACATAAATAATGGATAATAATTGCCAACGTAAAAGAAACAGTATTCTCGAATCATGTTACAAAAATACAATTGAATAAACTATAAACAAATTGTGTATATCTCACAAAATAATACGAGTTTGTTTTATGTCCATTCTTATTTTATACGCATAACATTGCCAATATTATGTTATTAACAATAATTTTTCAGTTTAAACCTTCCACTGAAACATTGTCCTCCAAGCTGTTCCAATATGACATTAAATTTTCGCCCTCTCTCCCGTTTCCTCCCCATGACCTCCCTCCCTGCGATCCTCCCTCTTCTTCTTTTCTTTTTGAGCTCCAGCTTTTACGGCCACGAAGCCATGAAAGCTGTAAAAGTAAAACCGCTCGGGAAATAATTTTATTTTTCCTACTTGCAACTTTTATTCATTTTTCACTGCCACGTTTTCGCACTTCTCATCTCCGACTACACTTGAATAATTAGATACTTATTTGTACTGTTTTTTCAGATTCCAATTTCGGTTAAAGCACATATAGTAGTAGGCAGCAGACGAAAAAATAAGCTTTCTTCTGTAGTACCAAAAAATCATATGACGCCATTTCTACGTCTTGATTTTTTTAAACTTGATATTAATAAACCACAATTTATTTTAGCATTTAAAGTAATATACGAGTTACATATCCATTTCCCCAATTATTTTCACTGAATTTATTCATACATTTAATTTTTTTAAATTAGGTTCACAGCCACTTATTTGACATCATTTGAACGCGCTTACTTGGTCACGTGGACGTGGCATTTTTTATAAGCTTTTCTCCGCTTTGCTATTAAATACTGGCAACTGATCAATTAATAAATACCTTATATTTATTACAATACTATATTTTCTATTACGGTGTTTTTATTTTAAGAAAATGCACAATTCTAGTGTTCTTAAATACTGACCTAAGACAATAAAGATCATAAATTGCATTTTTTTATAAAATAACGCTTTTGATAAGCAAACAAGTTGTTTATATAAAAATATATATATTTAATGACTTTTAATGATAGTAAGACATATCAATTATGACAGTTATAGCTATATGATTATTTTTTTTATTCAAAATAAATGCACTGAACTTATTTTCTTCCAACATTTTTTATTAGCAATCGATAAATTAGCTTACATTGTATGTATATAACATAAATATTTAAACATTTTTTTGTACCCTCTTTCAAGTAATGTTTTGTTATTATTATGAAATACTTGTAACTAAGTGTTTTCTATTGTATAAATAAAAATTATCATAAAAAACCCGCCGACTTTTAGTATTCATTGTTATTACTGTATAACAAAAAATATATACTAAAATATATTATTTGGTATATTCGTTTTGTATATGGATTTCATAGTATGAAGATATCAACTCCAGAAATTGAAAAATCGTTTTCGGCCAAATTATCAACACATTAATCATCCAGTCATGCATCTTCGAAAAAAAATAGCGGTATCGATTCCATGTTTTTAATTCTATGGGATTCGACCCCGTATCCTCTGGCGCTTACCTGTTTACGACAGGGACCATAATGTATATGATTCTTTTACCATATACGGTTTATATAATTCGTTAAGTCCATATAACACTCTGTACCGTTTTGCATAACTACATTAACATTTTAAGTTTACAACATGAATAAATGCCACGATACTTTTTTTCATACCAATTTTATCGAAAAATATTATTGTTTTATGTAAAATTTTATTATAAATAATTTATGAATACGTAATAATAAATATATCAATTATTTTTGTCATTACTTAGACTGCATATCCAATATCAATTCCGATATCGAACAATAAATAAGTTAAATTTGGCGGGACATCTTGCGGCCATATTGCATTACGATTGTCACCAAACACACATGCACACATTGATAACGAGTATTCCCATATCGCGATATCATCCACGTTCCCGAGCGCCACCCGCAGCCGACTTCGCAGCGAACACAATGGCGCTCAGTGGCGCTCAGTCTCGAAAGAGGGTAGACGCATAACCCGTGACGTCACGCGAAGTACTCCCGCCAAAAATTGTTTGATAGCTAACCTCAAATTTTCGCGCCGCGAGCGGTTTTCCCGCGTGTCGGACGCCATTATTTTCACCGTCGAGCTGATCATTGCGACCTTTGTGAAAAAGTGCAAATTAAAATAATGCATCATCAATAAATTTTATTAATATTGTGGATTGTGAAAATCGTTGGTACTAAAGTGTTTAATGTAGATAATTTTTATTTTTTTTGTTTTGAATCATATTGTCAAAATATATATTTAACTTAATTCAAAAATAGAATATTTTTACTCTCAATAAATAACATTTTTTATACAAATATATTTTAAATGAAATGTTTTTTGATTATAAGCATCGTAATTATTCTGTACTACTTTTTAGTAAATATCATACGAGTAAATTGTGATATAAAATCTTATGGGGAAATCATAGATCAGCATTATTAAATATCAGCAAAATAAATCAACCGACTGTTAGTGGACGAAGCCGGTCTTTTAAAATAAAATAAAAATAAATCATTTTAAATTTATTTTTTTCCATATAAAACACGATAAAAATAATATATAAATAAGACGGTTTTTAATACTCTTTCTTATACATTTTATATTTATTGTTTTAAGGATACATTTATGAATCATATTTAGTAGAACACTGAATAATATTAACCACACTTTCACGTTTTATTCTCGAATGTGTATAATAGCATATGCAAGCACATATCTATATTATAATTCATATTTATATAATATGTAAAGTACGCATTTTAGGCACCTTTTATTTAAAAATATTTAAAATATATTTATTTCTCAAACATTTGCTAGAAATATATGGTGTAGTATTTATTGTTCTGGTATAAAGAATAAAACTTTTATTTAAAATAAATGAAGAGTTAATATCTTAATAAAAATAAGTACTGCTAACATGAAAGAAGTAAACACCATTTTGGTTTTATAAATAATCATGTAGACTTTGGATTTAAATTTACATGCTTACAACTATTGATTTTTTTCTATATCAAAGCGCAACATAATACATATCCAAAGAGATCTGTGAAAATCATGTCACTTGTAATTAATCGACTTGCAAATGTTGAATATGATTTAGCGATAGGTGCACGTGCATATAATGTAAATTTAAATGTCCTGTTCACTGAATAGTGGTAAAATATATCAGAATTAAATAAATATCTGAAACATGGATACTTTAAAATAGTTCTACTTCGATATATCTATAAACAAACATATTTCTTATAGCATAGTTATTGAAAATTACTTCAGTATCGTTATTTCAACTTTTTTTTGCTAAATTGCCAAAATTTTTCGTCTGCGTCAAACTATCCAAAAAAATCTAGCCAAGCAATCTTATAATACAGTATCAAAATTTGACAGCCAAATCAAAGATAAAATCGAAAAAAGTAAAGTGTCCTTGATATCTGCAACTAAAAAGTGAATAATTTGTGTGACACGAGTCGACAAAAAAACATTTTATTATTTATTACCTACGTACTTATTTCTTCTGAGATCTGCAAGATTGTAATCCGATAAATGTATCAAATGATATCTTTACTTCATAGCAATTCTACTTCACGTGATCAATAATAATTTGTTGGAAATTACATAAGTCAGATATTACCAATAATGAAGAATTTTGAATCTTACCTGCCTACATGATAACTGTCATCACTGAGCAAAGGATTGTTATTTTGTGTTCAGTAACCGGGAAAAAGTTCACATATTGTTTCGAATGTATTTCAATCTAATGTAAAGTCTGGAGGACTTTATACGCAGATTATCTTCATAAAATTTAAAACAATGTATTCACATTGGGATGGTAATTCACGGTTATCAACTTATTCACGAAATTTCTTGAATCTACTTTTAACTTAACGTATAATAAATACTCAACAATCACTACAACCCAAAAGTATTTATTTAATTGTTTATGCTTCATTACAAATCTTCCATAAATTTTCGGTAGCCGTTTTGTAATGTATCTTACATTTTCATTTTATATACCTCTGTATTATTGATCTAACATATAAATATAAATCATTGTAAATGATATATTTACTTTTCAACTATGCTTGCTCTGAATATGGAGCATATTTTTACACTGTGGACTAATTCGAAATATAGACTGTTTATCCGTAAAATCAATTGTCAGTTAATTGATCAACTTTTTTGTATTGAGTACTGCAGCTTTAAATACTTATTTCAAATGTACTTCAAAAAACATTTCCTTTACAATCAAGTTAATACATTTTATTAGTAAGTAATCATAGTATACAACCCTTTTTACCTGAGCTAAAAGTTACACATAAATAAGTATTTAATAGCAATTGCATGTGCACCGATTAGAATACTTAATCATTTTAGTTTAAAAAAATAATTTAAGTTTTTTCGAAGTAACCTAGCATACAATGCGTAGACCCGTCGTAGAGGATTCTTGTAATACGTACAAGAACAACCATCCATGTTTTATAGTTTGTCCCTATACAGCACATCTCCAATACTGTCATGCCATTACTTATATTTACTCGTATGAATTTTATTTTAAATTAACTGACTAAAATGACTGATAAAATCATAACATATTATTTTGATATTGTAGGAATTTGATTGATTTTTTTCAACATAAAGTCAACTCTTTTATCCAGCTTAATAATAGCGTAGGCTGTCGATATCTATTTAAGGTTTTCATTCTACCTCTACGGGGCGCCTATGTCCAGTATCTGGGACTAATTCAAGTCACGTAGGTTGTAAATGGATTCGTATCTCTCCCAGTTACAGATGAAATATATCTGTCAATATCCGCTGTCAAAGCAAACCGGTAACTGAATATGTTTTAGATTTTAGACCCGCCTTGTCGGAAAGGTGATATCCTCGAGAACTGGTGGCATTCCTCTACGGCAGACCAGCGCACACCACGCCAACTTACTGTCGAGGCAATACGTTGCTACTTGTTCGGTTCACCTGTTTTAAAATAGATCATTAATTACTATAAAGTGTTAATTTGTGAAAAAATCTTTAACTGAAGTGTGTTGGTACTAAAATAAAGTGATGATTTATATAAGTGTGGGCTGCAATTATTTCTTTGATCTAATTCATATTAATATATGCTCTAAAATCTATTAATAAATCCATATTATAATCATAATTTCACTACTATTTAATAATACAATATAACATAAACTTTTAAGAGTGCTAAGCGAGGATTTCCATTAACTTCTTATATTATATCCTTAATTATTAGTGAAATCATTAGAAATTATCTTAAATAATGCATTAAATATCAATTAATACGTTTAAATAATATATACATATTTGTTTTAGTATTATCTTTCGATGAAAGTACATGAATTTTCAAAGATACATTTAAGGGCTAGATTATTTATTTACCATTTTTACTTGTATAACGTTAGTCAGTATTTATCATATTTATGTGAGTTACATTGGTACGTTTTTTAATGAGTTTTGTCCAATATTTCAAAAGATCATTGGTTTTTTCATCAAAAACCGGTAAAAACTGTCGATTTTTATATGAGGCTAATTTTAAAGTTTATTTCCGTGTCCAATTATCAAATCAAATAAATCGGCACACCTGAGACGATTGTAATTATCCGCGCAGGTTTTCATGGTCCTACTGATAATTTTCACCTGACAATTAATCTATCGGATTAGACATGCGTTAATCACATTTTACCGACGTGCTCATTTTCTTAACTCTTTTATGATCCATGTAGTTTTTTTAAAACAAATTATTAATTTACAAAATACTTGTGTTATAAATGAACTTCAAAAATATTTAATTTCATTATCGACCTAAAATACTTGACGATAAATTGATTTAATAGTCTAAATATTAACAAAAACTAATATACTTCATACTCTCAATAAATATAATCTATTTCTAGTGTAGCTAATCAACTATTTAAAATTAATGGAAATCAAATATAACAAACTTTTTTAGTATTTTAAAGATATCTCGTTCATTCAAAAAAAATCATAATTTATGGTCAAATTTCAATTTATATAGATTAGTGATAGGTTTGTGATTTGTAAGGATTTTTCAGTTAACGTGGCATTAAATTAATATAGGTTCTTGATTATATAATATTTATTTTACATAACTGATTAATTTATATAAACAATAGTTGTGATTGATAATGTTGTCTTAAATTATCAACAACAAAAAATATTGAATCTTTTTTACGTTTTTACGGGTATATAAAATATAATACATCCGCATACGCTGTCGACAGTTTGTACAGCATCTTGTTATACATACAGATGTGAGATTTTTCATTATTTTTTCTCCGTTTTGAACCTTTTTTAGCAAATTTGATTTGCACTTAAAGTGTTTAGACAGATAGATACGTATATTTCAAGCTTTGTTCCGCATTGTCAAACGGCCTTCTTTTTATTGCGTAAAAATCAAATAACAAACAAAAAAAATCTGGAAAGGTGCCATTCAATGTCTCAATTCGGATGCTGTGTGATTTTTTCTTTTCTCTTGCTTCAAATCTTCTGCCGTGGTCATTTCCCGCGACGGATTCGCGCCCAGTGCGGCGTGGCGCCCTATGCAACGCAGACTGTGCCCGCTCGACTATGACGCTTCTGATCGATTAGCGACGCATCTTAATGAAATATAGAAATTATCAGAGAGAACCGTGTTCAATTTTGTAGGTATACTCGGATTGATAGATAGTTAGAAGGATAATATATACATATAAAATGTACCTACATTATTTAACTAAGAGATACTATCACACCAATATGTATTGATATATGTACATGATCAGAAAATCATTGTTACTTGCACATAAAGTAGTTACCGTTGGAAGATAAAATGTAATTCATATTTTTATTCCTGTTTCAATTTTTGATTGTTATTTTTTACTTAAAACAATGACGAAATGGTAAAATGGTAAATAAATACATAGGTAAACGAATAACTCACGTAATAGTAGGTAATTGCTTATAAGCACATTTATGAACGACACACCTTGAATTTAGTTATATTTCTAAGCTAGGTATCATCAAAATTAGGAAAATCTATGATTACAGAAACCTTTGATATAATACGACTATTATAAATAAATACAATATTGTTTCTTAACCATTTAAGTAGTTTTATGGTTGATTACTTTAATTATAAAATGGTGTGGGAAAAAATGCAGACGTAACTTAATATTATTTCACCCGGCAGGTACTATTATGCCTAGTTATCCAATGAGGTATTCCTCTTGGGCATATATTTTCTCCGTGGAAAATTCATCAAAGAAGTAAATAAAGTAAAGTCACGGTTAACCACAATAAAATTCTTTGAAGTAGTTAAACTTTGAATAAACAAATTTACGTATCGAATAAGTTGGAATACAAATTATTCTATTGGCGGCATTCTAATACCGACATTGACAATTATTAACCGGAAAGATCTAATTACTTTCTTCTTTTTCGTAAAATGCATTTATTGTGTGTACAAATGTAACTTTTTTTCATAAATCTAATTTATTTTTGGTACACTAATCTCATATTGCCAGAACGACTTATTTGACAATTGGAATAGGTACTTTTTAACAGATTAATTAGATAAACATATGCTTGATATGATTGTATAATATATATATTTAATTACATAGTAAAGTAAGAAAATTAAGTCTCTTTAATAAAATCATAACTGAAATATGTGTCGATTCAATTAATCGAACTGTACAATTTTAATTTAATTATCCGATCGTTGTATGTAGAGTTCCTTAAGAAAACTCGTGTTTGTCTGTATTCGTTTTATTTCGATAGTATATTAATTTTAATAATTAGTACTTCATGCATTCCGCAAATTGTAATTAGTTACAAGGACTCGTGTTTCGTCACTCAGCTATGTTAAGTTTATCAATTATGAAGTTTACAGAATAAACATGCTCAAGGTTCATCTATTGTATTAGACTATTGGACTGGACCTACTAATTTGGTTGGTGATTTTATGCAGAAAAAATAACATAAAAGTTCATCAGATTATTGTATTTACCGCATTTTATATTTGCAAATACCAAAGTTACTGCAAAATCTGCTGATAACTGAGCCATATCTATAAAAAATAATGAGGACTACATTCAAATAAGTCAAGTTCTATTGAAGTGATGAATATATTTCTCATATTTGGGAATATTTTACAAACAGTGCTTAAATAATGACATAAATAATAATATAATAAATAACGAAATGAAAAAGTGTATCGCAAGTTTTAGTAGCTTAAAAAACGAAGTATGAAAATGATGAAGTGATAAAGGAGGGTGTTCATAAAGTTGTCTCAAAGTCGGTTGTTCAAGTGTGTGGCATCCGTGGCACCAGCTCTTGGTGCATGATGACGGACTGGAGTAGAACGGTGAAGTGTTTCGGGTGGTTGCCGCGGTAGCTCCGACCCCGCGGTGGAGCCCCCCAGCAAGGCCACGTTCGCCGCCCTCTTCGGACTAAGGGCGGCGGGGGGCGTCGACCTAACGACGGCCTACAGATACAACCAGAATATGATGGAATATTACACGTGTAAGAACATTATTTATATCTTGTTTGCTTAATTGAACTTAAGTTCTATATAAATTGAACAAGTTAAGTACACCGCGAGTACGGTGACTTACTTTGGAACTAATCGTCAATAAGCAATGGGATACCCAAATTTAAAATATATTAAAAAAGAAACATATTTTCTATGGAATATATTAAAGGAGAGTAATAATATGCCCTAAAAACTTTTCACTCAAAATAATGATAACACAATAAATCGTTGTTTTAGTATCAGTAATAAAATAAGTACATTTTTCTACGCAGATATAGTACTTCGTCATCCGCAACTGTATCCAAATGTTGGTCAAATTTAATATCCAATAAGAAAGAGAAAGTATCCAATCCATCATATCGCAAGGTAACTCCTCAGTGGCGTGCACGTATACAATAAAAGCAAACGTAATACAGGAAACCATAGGACATTTTTCTACAGTGTGGTTCTTCTGACTGTATGATATACTATATTAATCCTTCAGTGAAGTAGTGAATATTTTTATTGTATGACGACATTCTTTCCGTTGAAAATTCCACTATTTCGATATAACAACAAAAATAACTCTAAAGTAATAACAATATAAGCAGAGAACTTACTATTTTATCGAATGCTGAATTGGTAATATAAAATTAAGCACAGAACATTATCAGATGTAAGATAAAATGATTACATCTTTAACATAAACACATTCTTTTTCCATACATATTTTTGATTATATCGTTTCTTTCCAGTGAGTTTAATTTGAATGAGTGATTTACGCAATTTTTTACATAGCACTAATTGAATAATATTTCTAGCTTGTCTAAAAGTCATACACACACTCTTCTTCGCAATTCTTCCTAAACATATAAATATTATAAAATGTAATTCATTTAGACAAAACAGGTATTACTAACTTGCATTTTACTTCCTTGTTTAAATATTTAGGATTACATAACGGACAATTTACAATAAGGACTTTGTGTCTTACATTATAGATGACGTTGATGTTGAAAATAGAATTTTTGGATTTAAAATGCATTATATATAATACATTAGCTAAGGGATATTCGGTGCCGAGCGGTCCACAGGCATGCGTGCTCAGCCATTCGGCGATAAATTGATTATATGATATATTATATATAGGGCCGGCCCTATAGTTACTGGCACCTTGATAAATTCCAGCGCCACTTTCGAGTTTAATTATAAAAAAACTAAAAATGTAAATGTTGACTGTGAGTGAATTCGTTTTATAATAATAGACATTGAGTGAATTTACAATACAGATTTGGCAATCAATCATTTTTGCGTGTCGTTAAAAGTGACTCTCTTTAGTTTTTATATATACATGAACCTGCATTTTTTTGTCTTAAAATCGTGAGATTGAAACCATATTTGATTTATTATATTTACTTTTTATTATTTTGGAAGATCTTTAATTGCTCCCCATAGCGCATGGCGCCCCGGGTAACTGCCTGTGTTGTCGGTGCTTTGAGCAGACTCTGATTATATATATAGTTATGATAATTAAATATGTATCATAATTATGTGTTAACTTTTGCTTTGACGATTAATCATAAACATCATAAGTGTCATCACAAAAGCCTATTCCAAAGAAAACTATTGTGACATCTTAAATTAATTGTATCCGAAGTGAACGTCCGTTTCGTCAAATCTATTTCCCTGATTTACCAACCTGGGTACCAACCAATGCCGCACAAACATTTGAAAAATATCGGATATTTCACAATATAACCACATTCATGCTACTCTCTTGAACATGTTTTCCTGTATATAAAATTACTTCAAACGCCAATAGAGCACAAGAAAACTTCGTGCACACTTTTACGACGAATTATATAAATGAGTGCTGCTTTAATATTTATTATAATACATTATATATAAAATAGATTACATATTGACTAATATATAATACACTACAATAACAATACGTGGATCTTGCTAAATCTTTTAAAAAAACTAAACATGTTTTTTTTTATAATGCCATATTGTTTTCAGTTATAAAATATGTCTCGATTGTTCAAATTTCAAATGACTCATGTATTCAAAACCGTCTTGTAGCAAGAAACACTCTTGCAAATTATACCCCACACGTACGAGAAAGGTGAACGCCTACCAACAATCTGATTGGCCAGACGATTTCCTCTCGACCAATCGCGTGCGAGCCGAGACAAAAAGGTGACACCTTCTCTGGAGCATTTCAAACTTGGAACTTCCGTGACTTATGTTTTGTGAAACAACTCGCAACAACTGAGCGTCAGTCGTTTATGATTCCAATAAGAATTTGTTGTGTCTAGGTACTAAATTATTTTGTCATTTTATAATAAATAATTACATCGTATGGCAATACGGAATAATAAATTATGTCACAACCATAGAGATTGTGTTAGTAGAGGGAGATTATCTTGTATTTAGTATTTCATTCACATTCTATAATATCGAAATCAAATCTAATTTATTCTGGTTTCATAGTGAAAATTATCATGTCTTAGAATCCTTGGGCTTGAGCTTGAAGCAGACACATTTTTTGGTCATCACTAACTATATTTTCGTATTTATGTTTAAATATACTTATTTTAACAATATGATAACTTTAGACTCCAAAATACATACATAAGGCTTAAATACTTAAATCATTTTGACTGATACGTTGATCAATATTGGCACTTTTTCTAATAAAATCAATTATCTAGATGTAGATATCCATTGGATTTAATGATTATCTGACGACCGATTTTCGTAAAAAAATCTACTATGGTGAATTTTAAAATGATAAATAATAAATACGTTAAAGTCCATACATGGATTGGTGTATAGTTTTGTCACTATACTTCTATTTTTTATCGACACCAGATAATTATACTATATGAATTTCAATTGATAAAAAAAAATATTCATCACAGTAATAAGTATACATTTAAACTGATATCATGTATTTTGACATAAAATGTTTTCACTAAGGATTCATCAACAATAGTAATTATAAATAAGAAGTTGTATTTATGTTATTATTAATTACTCATAATAAAATTTCCACAATAATTAAAGACGACATTTTTAAAAAGATTACAAACATACAAAACTCGTGATTATTGCATTATTAACAGTTGACAATGATATTAAATTGTTCACTCAGTTACTGAATGTATACTAACTACATAGACAAAACGGATCCATTTTTCAATACGACTTTATATACATACACGTAAATACTCTTATACAATGCAATAATGCTACTAAGTATAGTATGTACCTAATTATGAAGTTATTAGAATATTCAAACTTACCTACTAGATCATCTAGGATATATGAAAAAATCCTTGTAAAATGCAAAATTAAAACACCATCTATGACTACGAGACACTCAACTAAATTTTGCATCCCATTTTATTCTGAAAAATGCACACAATACTGCAGGGCTGAATTTAGTATTTTAATCAAATTTCACTCATACTCTGTAATAATAATACGTTTCTTTTTAAGTAATTAAATATTATATAATTAATGATGCAGCTACAAATTCAACGCCCTGGAGCAAGTAAATCGTTACGCCCCTTACAGTTTCTCAATTTTTTAACTCTAACGCTTCCTTCTTTTTTTTTCGGAAATTGTGATTTCTCTTTTTTTAACACTCGCACTAACTTTTCTTGGGGCACCAATAGAATTTTGTGCCCCCCTGGATTCATGCACCTGTAGCCAATCTGCTCTAACTACTTCTCGATAGCTACACCACTGTATATAATTTATTAAGACAACATTTTGCTACGCGTCTCTTTGTATCATAATATTCACAAGGTATGGGTACTTCTTTTTAGACGGCTATTAAAGAAATAATCATGCATTAGGTTTCTCTGATTAACTACACTGCATTGCACACTGCCCAGTTAGAAAACTGCATTGGTGTCACCGTATAGCCAAACAAGCACCGACGACGAAAATAGTGTTCATTAATTTGAAAGAGCGAAGAAAAAGGGCATACTAATAAGTTTTAGGATGAATAAAGTTTTCGATCATCTTCATTTGCTCAACCTGGTTAGTGAAAAAATACTCACAATGGATAAGGACATAAATCTATTGGAAATGAAACTCATCCAACTGCACGTGAAATAAATATATGTACTTCAACCTCGCTATGCAATTCAACATAGGTATTACATTCTTATTATTATAAATACACTATACCGGTAGGACCCAGTTACTTTGTTTTAATGAATTAAAAATTAAAGAGCTATTGAAAACTTCATTTAAAACTTGAAAATAAACAGTTTGGACTCATATTTTAAAAATAATATTTACCTACGTTAAATTTCTGGTTACGATTTATTACATGCATGTGTTTCTTTACTCATCATTATTATAAGCATTCATTATATTTTTATTCAATAATCGTTTTTTACTACACCAAGTTTTCATCATATTAATATGTAGTTAATTGATAACCACCTTTTAATTTAGAAAACTAGGAAAATCATTTTCTATGCAGTGTTGGGGGGGCTCTTTCTAGTTTGAGTCTGGCTTATTTTATTGATCAGTATTTATTTGTCTAAGCTCTTACCTCAGTCCGTTTCTGTTTAGTTAGAAGAATACCTACCTACCCGTGTTCACATCTCTGACCGGAACTGCGAGCTGTATGCAAATTTACGACTTCCTGAAGCGTCCCATGAAAACCTACCCAAAAGGAACAATCGCGGTTTTTGCGGGACGACAAAATAAAACCTAACAATCCTCCCATCCAGCTAGCCAAATAGGCATCCAGATATCTATGTACCTATCAAGTTAACAATGAAAAATATACTTTTTGTAACCAAACACTCGACAAAGAAATGCAAAGCTTAGAGCAGAACATTAATCTTTTATTCCTGTTTTGCAGTCATATTATATACCCTTGTAAATACATTTATATGTTTGTTTTATTTGCTTTAGATGGAAGTATATATAAGATAATACGATGGAATGATTTAATGGGGAATATAACACTGGCCTCTATATACCTCTACATCTTTCTAAAGACTATCGGCGTTCTCTATCCGTTGTTTGGCATCTCGAAGCATTCAATTTTTGGCGTTTGTAATATGTCCAGTCGCATTATATACCATCACCGTGTCAAATAAATTTCGTCAAAAACTACATTTGTTAAATTGAGATTTTACCAAATATTTTTTTCAAATTCAAACATCACAATGGTCGAAGGCATTTTCAGCTCACTGATATTGTCTGGTCGAAAACAGAACTGGCTCCCGTTTTTATGATATAGTATAAACAGTATTTGTCAAACTATTGTAAAGGCTTATTATTGCCATGTTTATGTCAATTTCGCTTAACGGGATATTTTAAACTCTCGTTCAATATTATATATAGGTTTACCATAAAACGGTACTAATAAAATTGATAAACATTAAACACATGGTATTTGTTGTTTGATCCAAATACAATTGTTCTATGTTATAAACTGCATATATAGATCCGCATTGATATAAATGATGATTAGGTATCACAAACATAGAACTCTATTTGTGTTTTATTTGGGATGTGGACCTCAACGATCTAAAACTAATGCTCCACCTCGATAAGACCATGCAGTCTGAGTTGTGACGGGTGTGATTGCAGTTCTTTCTGATCTTCCTTGAGGTTTTTTTATATAAGGTACATGGTCGTATAAATAAAAAAATATAGTTATCTTGAAAGATTGTAGCTCAAAATGATTGCATTTTTTTTGATGTGTAGTCATAATCGACCCTTGATAAGGATCTTATCTTGTTTTTTGAGTAAAAATTACACCATAAATCATAGTGGATGTAATAAATTATTTATAATCTTTAGTTTCAAATAAACGAAATCGTAACAGCCCGTGCTGATATTAAGAACACCGAAACAGTTTCCATTCTATGACAAAGTTGTTAGGTATACGAATAAGTAGGTATTATAGATCGGAAACGGGTCGCAAGTATCAAAGCTTTGTGAATAGGAATCGATTTTCCGGTATTCCCAGGGGGTTTTCACAGCTCGCAGGGCCTCGTCGACTGGCTGAAAACTGTGGAAAGTGCGTCGGACGCACACGGGCGTCACGGTGCAATAGGTTCGGTTGACACAACTGCGCAAAACCCTTCTTTGGTAAACACTGAATATTTTTACAATATAAATAATTGTTTTGGCACTTCTAACACTTGCAACTCTTTTTAGCAACGGAACGTCAACAATTCACATTATACATTCATGTCTCTATGGCTTTTCATTCCAATATTTAAGTTGCATTTTCTTCTACTATGGTAATTATCTGATATCAATATTTGTAGTATGTATATTTAAAGAATTTTTTCCACCTAATATCATAATATCATATTTTTATTTTAAAATTCATTGCAGTTTTACAAATTAGCATTTATAAATCAATCAATTTTATCAATACAGTAAAATCTACATACTGTATTTTACCTTAAATCTAAGCATACTACATTACAAAATCTGTTTATATTGAACTCTAACAAAAACATATAATTTCAAATATGTTTAGTGCAACCCTGAGTATTCCCCTCAGTTCAGTTCTTGAGGCAGTTGATCACTGAAGAATATACCAACTGGATCAGAGGGGAGCGATGAAGAAAAGCAAGACCCTATGAGAATCGGGGTATTTTATTGATACTAACCAGCATCTTACGATGCAAAAGAAAAGCTTTCAAATATTTTCTTACGATACCTAAGAATACTTTTAATCTACTCCATACAATTGCTATTTTTTTCTAATAAACTATTCTATTAACAGTCACTTAGCTTGCTATTCTTACAACCGTTCGCATTTTACTCGGCTTATAATATTTTGGAGTTTTAAAGATAATTTTGAAAATATTTTACCAACTTTTACCAAAAAAAATAGTCTAGAAAAATCTCCTTCATTACTTTGTGTATGCTAAAGTTACGTACAATGTGTATGCTAAAGTTTTAAAAAATAAATCACATTTTCGATAAATAGATGGTCGTCCTAGTAACCGATGGATAAGTATAAGTTCATAAGTATACAGTTCTTATTGAGTAAACATCGTAAGTACCTAAGTATCTTTTAATATAAGCTGTTAGTGTCCAAAGAAACAAAATCTCTTTGAGGAAATATGAGAAATCTGCAGAATACGATTATATTTTTATTATGCTTTGCTTTTCGTATTTGGTTCCTACCTACATATTTTTTTTGCTTTATCCTCGTCGGCTGTCAAAATTGGCGCCAAAGAATATTGTCCCTCGAGAGAAGTGCGGAGAGGAGTGTCTCTTGTCTCTTTCCGGGAAAGCAATTAGCGCGCGGAATTGGCGGGAAAAAACCGGCCATAGATACGAAAGACAAGATGGAGGGCGAGGGAGGTTGATGCGAAATGGCGGCAATGTTCACCATTAAGAATATCAGGGATTGACAGAATTTGCAATGAGAACAAAATTTTGAAATAAACTATTTTTGATTTCTATATTAGGCATCTTTCATTATATTTTCCATACGCAAATAGTCAATTTCTAAATTCATTTATATATTATTCTATACACTAACTTATTTTGCTCTCAAAATAATGCAATATTTGAATTTTTTCCAGAAGTTGATTTAAAAAGCTATTCTATACTAATTGTCCAACAAAGTAAGTTTATTTTAATAAAATGTCTGAGTTTTAAGTTTCATATTTTTCCTATAATTTAAACATAAATTATATGTTTTCTCCAGTTAGACAAATATAATACCTGTGTATCAAAAATGGGTTAGCGGTGTTACGCTTATACCATTATATCCTGAATGTGAATGATTCACAAAATTGTGTATTACCACTGGAAAAGCATAAAAATAATAATAACTGATATTTTCTTTTCATTTTTGTGGAAGAGGACGGAAAATTCATAACATAATTATTCTTTCTCTCGGATGTCATTAGCGACAAACCTTTGAAACAAAAAGTCGTAATTCTAAAATGAGCGGTCTTTTCATATCCTTTTCCGAATTTGAAAATATCTCCGACGCCATTTTACTACACTTATTCAAAATGGCAGATCCATTTAATATTTTTTCTTTGTTTAAGATTTTGCGACTTATTCGTACACACTATAGATCTACGTTTAACCAAATAATTGGGGAGAAATATATTTTTACGCTTTAGGGAGATGGGGAGGCCATTGTAGCGTAAATAGCAACTTAGCCATTAAAGAGATCGACCATAAACTTACGATTATCAACAAGACTTTCATTCGTGGAAATATCATTTGGAACTTATTATTTCTCTATCGAAACATGGTAATTTTCATTGCCTCGTTTAAGTATCTAAAAGTAAAAACTTTCTTACTCGGTTTATTGTCAGCTGGCGTAAGCTTTTTTGCTATTAATAATCGTAAATATAATGCTTTAAGTACACTGAAAGATAATTCGTCTTGTTCTATTTTTTATTGATGTATTAAGGTATATAAATACATCTATATCCTTATTCGAGACCTGTAACTATATACAAATTATAACGGTTATTTGGTTTAATTATCACACTTTTCAGGACTATATATTATATTTTTCAACTTAACTTTATGTATGCACATAGTCATAGACAATAAGTAGTCTTTATTATGCGACTGGTTTAATGAGTCTAGTACTTTTACAGCTTTCACCTTTCTTCCCCACCCTAATGCAAAAAATAGATTTTTTTAGTTTTCAAAAACCTGCAATAGAGTATATGTAATACATTGAAATTCATAATATATCTCTTTGTTGAGATGCGTTTTAACCTTTTAAATCCAATATTACTTAGTTATATCAATCTGATTATTATCGACGTAAACTATCGAATTTGTTACTCATGATTATTAATAGTTTGGGTACTTAATGCTATTTAGCAAAACAATATATTATGTTCTAAATTATTTAAAACTGGTAAACTTCCATATGTGAGATCACTGTTA